>JBAIZL010000004.1:236084772-236152272 GCA_036971475.1 Prosapia bicincta
ACCCCTAAAAACACCAACGACATCCGAGGGGACACAGGATTTAAATGAAGAGGAAAATTTCCAGCAACAAAAATCATAAAAACGTAAGGTGAAAGAGTTAAACGACTGATAAGAAAACAGTCAAGAATATCGATCGGTTTAATCAGAAATGTTATGCGTGAGAAAGATAAACAGGAAACGACGAGCACATCACCTGATAGAAATTACGTCATTTTGAAGCCTCACCATTGGTCGAAAACCGGGAGCGAGTGTGAGAGGCTCCGCAACGGCCAGGAAAAATCGACTTGGATAGGGCAGCGCTACTTTGGACTTCAAGCGAGAAAGATGTGCGTTCGGGTCGATCCGTTTTACAAGTCTCTTGTAAGTTTGTAATTCGAAAAATAGAAGGCAAACATGCAGGGCTAAAGGCTCAATAAGCAGTCGCTGAAAATGTAGTCTCGTGTGTTTTTGGAACCCTTTTGGAGGAGGAAATTCGTCCAAAAGTAGTTTTCAACTTTCACATCGGTGTAGCAGCGTCCTTAAGAAGTTAGTGTGTTTGCAGTGAACAATGTAAACGAATATTAAAATCAGTCAAATATTAAATATCGAACAGTGTTTCAAAATTTATATAAAAGTGAACTGTGTAAAATTAAAATTCTATTACATTTCAATGTTAAATAAAACTTTTAAACATAAACAGTGAAATCTAAATAATAAATAGAACAATAGACATTTAAAGACGGAGAGTGAGAGAGCAAAATTTTAAAGTTTTCAAAATTTGGATCTGGAATTCTACTTAACAACGCAGAAAAGACGTGAAGATGAAGGGGGAGGCTTTGTAATCGGAACAGGACGCCATCCACAAAGAAAACGGATTGGGAGACGATTCCATTGTGAGACGAGTCTATTTCACATCCAAGATGGCTAACCAAGGATAGAAGGAGAAAATCAAGTTCATCTACCTAGACCGAGGAGAGTTTTTAGGTGTAAATGTCAGCTTTTAGCTTTCAAAAAAATTAAATTTAATTAAATTATCTTTTTCATAGATACAAATATATCAAGCAATGACTTTGTTTAATACATAAACTAGTGGGGGTAGTATTCAGAGGGGGTAAGTCCCATCACAAAATGGAGAACCCCACCTCACAAGTTTTATAGTTTTGGAATAAAAATATTTTTTGGTAATTGGGAAATTTTAATAAAGCAGTTTATAAATTGTTTAGAGAAAAAGTAATTAAAACAATGTTAGAAATTGAAGGATTTTTAAGTATAAATAATAAAAGATAAATAAAAGGAATGTAAACATGAGTTAAGAAAATGTGTTATAAACTTTGTTCAAAAGGAGAGACAATGAAAATTACTTAATGAGTATTAATTATAATTTAAAGGGATTAAATGGTTTACAAAAGTATTTGAAAATAAAATAAAGGGTTGGGAAGAAAAAAAAGGGAACAAAATTATAATTTCAAACAATTTTTTTGATTAAAAGTAAGAGTAAATTATGTTGAAAGTAAATTAAACAAAAGATAATAGGAAGTATATATTTTGGCAAAGGGTATGTGGGTCTAGTAAATCAATTTTACATTAAGAATTTCAGATTTAGATATAAGACATTTTGTTTAATTACTTATAGAAGTAGAAACAATTGTTTGTTGATAAACTTATGTTTTGAAAAATCAATTGTTTATTTAAAGGGGTAAAATTGTTTATTGATGAACTTAGGGTTTTAAAAGTTCAATTGTTTATTTAAAGGGGTAAAATTGGTTGTTGATAGACTTACGTTTTGAAAGATCAGTTTTTTTTTTACTTAAAAGGGTTAAAATTATTCGTTGATAAAGTTATATTTTAAAAGATAAATTGTTCAATTTTATGTACAAGGGATTCAAATCAAATCTTCAAAATTTTCACAATCACATGAAGGGATTGCTTATCTCAAAGGGTTCGAAAAAGAATTTTAGGAAATAAATAAAGTCATATTTAGAAATGGAAGTAAATTTTATTTTATATTAAAGAGTTAGATAGAACAAGCATAAAATAACAATGTCTATTAAATATAATTAAACATTATTTTTCTTAAAACTTTTGATTTTGGTGTAAATTCAGAAATAAGTTTAGTTAAATTTGGAGACTAAATGTGTAAAAGAAAGGGTTAACTGGGAAAAAGAATTACCACTAACATTACAAGGTTAATTTTTTAGATAGGAAAGAAGAGATAAAATACAGTAAAATAAACAAGAATTGTTGAAATTTTAAAGAAATAATTAAAATAAGAAACATACAAACTAGGCTATATTTTCACAGGGTAAAATTAACATAGAACCAGATTTTAACTAACTTGAAACAAAACAATAGTTTATTTATGAAAACAAATTTCATACAGACTCCTAAAACAAAAATGGTCATTTCGCCATAAAGATGCCTTCAAATAAACTCCTTCTCCCGTAAATGCATATCCAAAGGGTTAAATCTTAGCAGGCTAGGTTTTTCAGATTAAATTCGTGACTGGTTCTCTGGCAGGTTTTGGCGGGCCATTGCACAGTGTTCTATATTCAGGTGTTTGATGTGTGTGTTTGTTTGTGTGTGTGTGTGTGTGTTTGTGTGTGTTGCTGCACCGTATGTAACCATCTTACTTTTATTAGCTCTGTGAATTCTGAATATTACATTTGTGGTAATCTTTCTTTGTCAATTCTTTTTTATACTACAAGTTTTGATAAAATTTTTCTTTAATTATTAACTTCAGCAGGAAAATTTTAATTTAACTAAGTTCCCTTCAATCTTTAAATATTTAAAATCAAATTTACATAATTATTTAAATAAACCAAACTGTTCTTACTTTTTTAACCTACTTTTAATTCAATATTTGATACCTTAAAAACATAAGTGGCATTTGTAAACAATTTACATCCTGTCAAAACAATAAATAATATGAAAACATTTGTCATAGAAATTAGCCATTTACCCCTTTTAACTAAACCCTTGATATATTTATTTTAAATCAAATTTATTTCAATAAAAAATTTAACTCTAGTTTAAAAAATATTTTGAACACTAGATTTTCCCAATATTTTTTGAGCTTACCTTGTGAGGTTATGTTGAAAATAAATAAAAACATACACAAAACTTACAAATTAATAATTTACTTCTCATACGTGTTTCAATGACCAAGTCATCATCATCAGTGAGTGTTACTACTACCAACTTTAACTTACAACTAGGCTGAAAGTAAGGTTACACTTCTGTATTTATACAGTATGCGTTGCCACGCCCACTTGTCAAAACAACAGTTATTAACCCTAGCTTAAACATGATACATGAAATAGAAATTGTGTACCTAACTCAATAATTACAATAAAATTTGTAACATACAACATAATTAAATATAAACAAAATAGATAATTAATATTACACTTTATTATTATGTCAAAATATTTAACCTAAAAGTTACAGTAACCTTTTTCCCCCTTTTGTGTCACGCTAATTACAATAATATATAATTTTGAATAGGGGCTAACTCATTGTTTACAATATTATTTTTATTCCTAATAATATACAAAATTTCCCATGCATCCATTTCACTACACATAACAACTTTTTTAACAGGGTTACATCGTCTACTTTAAAATTTGGTTAGAAAATTCAGGATGTAGTACAAATGAAATGAATGAATATATTTCACTTATTAATTTATGCATTGTTCAAAACTGTTTCCACAACCCTCTATCAAGTTTTTTAGCCAACGTTTTTATGAATTATTTCGAATCGAATGGGAAAAATACCTTGAAATATTTTCCTAGAGTGTTGTTGAGATATGTGAATGACGTGTTTGCAGTGTTTGACAGTGAAAAAAGCCTGGACAAGTTTTGTAAAGCAATAAATGGTTTTTTTCTAAGTATAAAATTTACGGTTGAAATAGAAAAAGAGGCGTGTTTACCGTTTTTAGATGTTTTAATATCAAGAAAAAACAATACTTAAAGTTTTAACGTTTATAGAAAACCAACTCACACAAGCAGATTTATTACCAGTGATTCATTTCACACAATATTACATAAAAAACAGCTTTCAATTCTATGGTGCATCGTTTAATTAATTTGCCTCTATCAGAGAAAAATTATAAAAATGAGCTGAATTACATTTATAGTGTAACAAGGTCAAATGGATACAGTAATGTGTTTATAGATTAAATTCACAAAAAGATGAAAAATAAGACAATAAGAAATCAGAGAAGCACGTTAATAAGAGATTTTAAGGGGAAAATGGGGAAAAATAACACACCATCCACAGATGTCGAATAATATAGAAAATCTCTAGGAAAATATAGTAATTTGAACGTTACAATAGTCACTGCAAATAACCTAAAGAATTTGTTAGGGAACCATAAAAACGCCATACCTAATGAAGAAAAGTCAGGAATCTACTGCCTGTAGTGTAGCGAGTGTCCTCTGAAATATATAGGCCAAACAAAAAGGAATATTAAAACTAGGGCTAAAGAACATTTTAAAAAAGTTGTTAAATGTAGTGAATTGGATGCATGGAAAACTTTGTATATTAATAGGAATAAAAATAATATTGTAAACAATGAGTCAGGCCCTATTCGAAATTCTATATTATTGTAATTAGCATGACACTAAAGCTGGAAAAAGCTACTGTAAATGTTAGGTTAAATATTTTGACATAATAATAAACTGTAATATAATTATTATCTATTTTGTATGTAATTATGTTGTATGTTACAAATTTTATTGTAATTATTGAGTTAGGTGTATTATGTTTAAACTCTGTTTCAGGGGAAGGTGCTCGCGATCAAACTATGTGCTGAAGAAATAATAGGTTCTGGCAGGAGGAGATAGACCATCTGGATTTGCTCGGACAGTCTGGCAGCTCTAAAGGCTTTAGGTATGGCTAGTACCAGCTCTAGGCTGGTGGCTGAGACTATAGCTCCTCTAGCAGAGCTGAGTAAGTATAATTCGCTCAACCTAACCTGGATTCCAGGACATGGCTGGATAAGGAATGAGAGAGCTGACGCCTTAGCAAAACAAGGGTGTATAATTCAAGGACCGTTGCTGAGAGGGCAGTGGGGATGCCACCTCAGGAGGGGCGCAAGAGGATCACCGCACATATAGACACTTTGTGTAGGGAAGAATAGAATTCAACCTTGGGGTGTAACAAATCCAAGGTACTGTGGGGTTACTTAGGAGATTTGTAGGGCAAAAAACCCTCTCAGAGTTACTGTAGAGCTGGTTACAGGCCATGGGAATCTGAGGGGTTCCAATACAAAATTGGAAAATCTAGGTCCCCTGTGTGCAAGAGATGCGACAAGGACCAAGAGGAAAGCCCAATCCATCTACCCTGTGAGTGCCCTGCTCTGGGAGCTGAAAGGAGAAAGTGGTTTGGCTGGCAGGTATGTACACCAGAGGATATCAGAAGATTTAGCATCAGGTGGGTACTTGATTTCTGCAAAGAGGTAGGTATCCACTAAGCTAGTCCTGTGGTAGAGATGGGAAAAGAGTAGAACGGCTGCAGCTAAGTGCTCTACACCGATAAGGTCCCTCCGATATTATTAATTTTAAAAAAAAATCATGTTTAAAGTAAGGTTAATTACTGTTGTTTGGACAAGTGGGTGTGGCAACGCCTACTGTATAAATACGGAAGTGTAACCTTACTTTCACCCTAGTTGTAAGTTAGAGTTTGTAGTAGTTACACTCACTGATAATGATGACTTGGTCATTGAAACGCGTATGAGAAACAAATGATTAATTTGTGAGTTTTGTGTATGTTTTATTTATTTTTTTTACTACATTTTCCAACAATAAAAAAGAAAAATTGTATGCCTATGCAACTAGTTAAACCAAAACCTTATATTTTAATCTGAAAATCTTAACCTAACAATTTATCCACTAGACACACATTTTTAAAACCCTTTTATCCCTCTATGATTTAATTAAAATCCAAAAATAATTGTAATTAATTTTCATTAAATAATTTTAACCTTTTTCTCTAGAATTTATTTTAATTAAGTTTCTTTGCAACTTATATCTGAATTTTTTTATAAAAGACACACCATTGTTTTATCTAATGACAATTTATATTAAATTTAATATATGTTTGGAGAAACCCTCTTTTTTGTAGAGGGTATCTCCCCCACTAAACGCTACCCCCGCTAATTTACACTATAAACAAAGCCATTGCTTGAAAGTTCTTCAACTATAAAAAAACCTTTTATTTGAATTTAAATTAAAAGAATGTCAACTTTCCCAAAAGTTTTTAATATAAAATTTGTATTTAAATTAACAAGAGAGAAGCTTAAATCTGACC
This sequence comes from Prosapia bicincta, assembly GCA_036971475.1. NCBI lineage: Eukaryota > Metazoa > Arthropoda > Insecta > Hemiptera > Cercopidae > Prosapia > Prosapia bicincta. Next base: position 236,091,064 of record JBAIZL010000004.1, read on the forward strand.
TTACTTTCAGGATCACCCCTAAATCCAGGTAGATTTCCCCATCTCTTTCCACGGTATACTTTGGTGGCCATCTTGAAGTAAAACGTCCCTACTGCGAAGCCTTTGTATCCAACGCCCAGGATGTTCCTATACATTGTAGTGGTAGAATGATTATGCCCTCCTTTCGGAACTCAGAAATATTTGACCATCCCCTTTCGTTTTTTAATTAGTATCGTCCTATTTAACAATTATTTAAGATTTTTTTTTCACTGTTCTATTATATAATTTGAATTTAAAATTTTGAAGTCCACTTTAATTTACTTTTGTTTTCACTGTTCATTAATAACAGGTTTCAACTAAAATTTAGAAGTACTGTCCTTTAAAAACTATTACATTTGCTCTAATGTCCCACTTTTAACACTTAACAAACTGCTGAGAACGCCCCCGCGTCGATGTTAATTTAGGAAACCACTGAAACCGAAAGGTGTCACACTTGCAGCTACGTTTCGGCGACACTCACTCTAGCCCTTAGCCCGTCATTAGCTACTTCTTCATTCACAGATCACAAAACTTAAAACAAAGGCTTGTGACCTGGAACGAACTTTTCACTTTGTTACCTCTTCGACGTTCCAAGATACGCTGAAGCTCCCACCTCCGCTTGGCTTTAGCGTTCCCACAAGAAACATATCACCTCACGTTTTCCGACCAATGAGGTGGCTTTAAAATTTACGTCAAATTCTTGTCTGTTTCTTTAATTTTGGCTTAACTCCTCTATTTGGCGTTTTCGGGAATTTTGGTACACGACATATCTTTTTCTCTTGAAAAATCGCGTTTCCTCGAATGTCGATGGTGTTTGTAGGTGTGTTTTGAGCTTTTCTCTCCCCTCCATAAATTTCACTTGTTTTTTAAAAATATACTAAACCCCTTATACCTGCTAATGGCATAGCTTTCTCATTTTTACTACGCAATTTCTACGAAAAATCATTGCGACGTTATTTGTTAAGCCTGATTCTACCAGTCGCAGTGTGTGTGTGGAGGGGGTCTCTGTTTGTGAGTGCGTTTGTTTGTGTGTGTTTGTGTTGTGTGTTTGTATGTGTGTGTGTATGTTTGCTCTTATGTGTATGAAATTTGACGTGTTGTATGTTTATCATTACAACGAAATTTTAATGAAATAACACCTGACTGAATAAAAGAAAGGAACAGAGTTCTGTAGATTTGCCCAGATCTAGAGTGGCAGGTAACACTCAGGCGCTCTATTGGCAACCAAAGGGCAAGTCAACATTTAGTTTCATATTAATTAAGGTTGTTTATTCTTTACTTTAAAATTTTTAGTATTTGTTTGCTTACAACGCAAAGCAAAGGTGAATGACGCCAATAGTATAGTTTAAAACACGAGTTTAAAATTTAGAATTTTCATTTCCCTGTAGTTTTGGTCTTTATTTTAGCCGTTGTTATTCGATAAGTTACAGAACTCGCCAGGCTACGTGTTCTGTCACTTTCATTCTAATAATAAATACGTATATTTTAGAAAGGACATGTTTAATTTTCTTTAAGTGTTGTTTTAAACTCCAAACGTTTAAACTCAAACTATAGGTGTTTGTTTTACAGCCGTCATGGTTAGTGTAATAAACATTTATACGTACTTTTAGTACCTGAACCTTCTTGCACAATAGCATTCCCAGTCAAAGAAAAACAGTTTTACTCATTAGCATGGATCACTAAACTCTATTTTGCATTAAATAAAAATCAACAAACATTTTATTGATGTAATGTAGGAGTTTTAGATTGGTGTCTAAGTCAGTCTCTGAATGTAGTGTGTTTTGTATGTGTATGGCGAAATTTGATTTGGGTTGTGTCTTTCTTATCTGTTTTTTCTTTTCTTCGTATCTTGTGGTAAATGTTCTCGCAGTTTGTCCCAGCTATTACATAGGACAAACACAAAGAATAAAACTTAACACAGTAGAAAACTATGAGATATATAAACCCCGTAAATACTATCCACAACACATACTAAATGACAAAACACACTCCCAATCAAACACTATATATGAGGGCATAATTAACAACTACTCTATGAACAATAACACACCATAGAACAGAAATACACCCCAGACTCGCACCAAAACAACACCTGAACAACAGTCTTACCAGTAATTCACAGCATTGAACAATGCGCTGACCTAACGCGAAACGCGTCTGCTAAGTAAATCAGACAGTAGGTGCTTTTTTCAAGTTAATACAAACAAGTGTAATTTCTATAAAAACTTCAAGATGTACAACACCAAAACTGTAACTTTTTAATAAATATTATTCCTTGATGAAGTGCAATAAAGGTTTTGTTCCACTGTATCTTGATTTCGTTTAATAGTTATTTTCCACTACAATTTATACTTTCTAACTCTCTCATGTATTCAAAATCTTGAATATTTAGAGTTATAAGAGTACGATAAAAATTATCTGAATACATTGTAAAATATATCGAATTAAGATTAATTTCAATATTTAGATATATTCTCGCTTTCACAATGCAAAAGGTGAACTCAAGAAAGACATATTTCATAAATATAAATATAATAATATTGAAAATATTTTAATTTTAAACCAAGCATGTGCATTATCAAATATTTTCCAAATCAGATTGTTTCGTTAATAAACTTTATAACCATGTGATTTATTATCAACCACACAATTAATATAAATATTAGGCGTTGACTCAATACACCTAAACATAAATTGTGTGTAAAAACATTTCCCGTTTTAATTGAAAACGGTGGAATAAAATCAATTAAACATTCGAATGTCCTATGTTGTGAAAAGCAGACAGCACTTGTAGTAGAAATGGAGGAGTCTGGAACGTTAACATTTACTGACATCCGTTTAGTCTTATTGACGTTGATTTATTTTATTGTTTAAATATATCTCATGTTAATGTGTCAACCCTGCTTATAGCATCTATTACTTAAATGTGATGTGTATCATAGGCTCCGTCATTCCTTGCATTTTTGTCCGGTTTTTAAACAACCATTTTTACTGCCGCTAAAATACGTGATACTCTAGAAACGGCCATTAGTAAAAATATGACCCCAAAACTAATTCATATATATATATATATATATATATATATATATATATATATATATATATATATAAAGCTAAATTAGAGAGAGAAAATTTAAAAATTATAAAAAAAACAAAATTTAATATAATAACATTGTCTAGATTAATAATATTTGTTAAAATTGCCGAGATTAGTAAATTGATCTAGAGTCACGGTCTAGAGGGACAACAGGCTGAAAAAATCATAGCCTCACAGGTTTCAAAAAAATAATGCCATATAGGATAAAGAATTCTTCCGCTGAAAAGGTTTTTTAAAATTTACCAAACAGACCTACAGTGCTACTAGCGATGAACTACTATAACATAGGAGGTGATATTTAGTAAATAAGATAATATAAAACAAGGAAATAAATAAAACAAAACTTTACAAATAATAATTATTTGTTTTTTTTAATTATCCCCTGTTTTAACAGTCCAGATAACAAAGAAACAAATAAGCATATTTGCGAACGTTGTTAGAGGCTATGTGTAGGCCAACTTGTCACTATGAAAACGGTATTTTGAGCAAGCTAGTTGGACAAAAAGAAGGAGAGAGGGGGAAGAGACTTTTTACTGACACTAAATACATGACACAGTAATAGTCATGCCTTTGAAAGAGTTATTCTTTTACTTTCCAGGGGAGTGTTGGAAAAGATGATTGGGTACGCCTAAGTATCTGAAATGAACAATCTCGATAGGGAAGTAGTGAACTATTAACCTTGAACCCGTAAGACGCTACATTCTACTAAATAATAGTTGCATTTAGTAACGTATAATTTTATTTCTTAACAAATCCAATCATTTGCATAATTTTCCTTTTATTAGGTAAATCATTAATGGAATAACCAGAAGTTATTCATAAAGACAACGCTAAGCTCTTACGGCCTTTAGAAAAGCCTTAATTAAACGAAATAATTAATTTTACGATTTTACGATAACTAATTTTATTTACAACCGAAAACAAGTATGGGGAAAGCTTACGGAAATAATCCAGTTCTTCAATATGGATACGATAAACGTATCACCATGGGTGATTTTATTGGGTTTCTGACTGTCCGATAGCTGATAATAGTTCGCTAGCTATGACGTTTACCTTGCAAACATTTTGTTTGAAATTTTAAGTAAACTGCAAAGACTAATAAAAAGAAAATAAACAATAAAAACTACTAAAAACATTTAATGTTGAGTTATCTAATAAATACTCATTTATCTTAATTTTTATTTTATTCATTATCTGACAATAAATACAATCTTTTATTTCCACGTTTCATATTCTATCTATGGCTATACTGAAAGGTTATTTAGTCTGGGGTGTATAATTATTTTAAAAATTAATGGAGAGTTCACACTGTAACTATTTTTATCATGAAAATAATCAACTGATAAAAAAAACTTTTAAAACTAGAGGTAACGTTTAGGTACGTTTCCTTTAGAATTGCTATTATTCAGGTCACCATAGATATTTGCAATTAGACATAAACTGTATAATGTCCAAGATTTACAACGATTTTAAAACTGGAGGTAACGTTTAGGTACGTTTCCTTTAGAATTGCTATTATTCAGGTCACCATAGATACTTGCAATTAGACATAAACTGAATTATGTCCAAGATTTACAACGATTTTAAATCTGGAGGTAACGTTTAGGTACGTTTCCTTTAGAATTGCTATGATTCAGGTCACCATAGATACTCGCAATTAGACATAAACTGTATTATGTCCAAGATTTACAACGATTTTAAAACTGGAAGTAACGTTTAGGTACGTTTCGTTTAGAATTGCTATTATTCAGGTCACCATCGATACTCGCAATTAGACATAAACTGTATTATGTCCAAGATTTACAACGATTTTAAAACTGGAGGTAACGTTTAGGTACGTTTCCTTTAGAATTGCTATTATTCAGGTCACCATAGATACTTGCAATTAGACATAAACTGTATTATGTCCAAGATTTACAACGATTTTAAAACTGGAGGTAACGTTTAGGTACGTTTCCTTTAGAATTGCTATTATTCAGGTCACCATAGATACTTGCAATTAGACATAAACTGTATTATGTCCAAGATTTACAACGATTTCAAAACTGGAGGTAACGTTTAGGTACGTTTCCTTTAGAATTGCTATTATTCAGGTCACCATAGATACTGGCAATTAGACATAAACTGTATTATGTCCAAGATTTACAACGATTTTAAAACTGGAAGTAACGTTTAGGTACGTTTCCTTTAGAATTGCTATTATTCAGGTCACCATAGATACTCGCAATTAGACATAAACTGTATTATGTCCAAGATTTACAACGATTTTAAAACTGGAGGTAACGTTTAGGTACGTTTCCTTTAGAATTGCTATTATTCAGGTCACCATAGATACTTGCAATTAGACATAAACTGTATTATGTCCAAGATTTACAACGATTTTAAAACTGGAGGTAACGTTTAGGTACTTTTCCTTTAGAATTGCTATTATTCAGGTCACCATAGATACTTGCAATTAGACATAAACTGTATTATGTCCAAGATTTACAACGATTTTAAAACTGGAGGTAACGTTTAGGTACGTTTCCTTTAGAATTGCTATTATTCAGGTCACCATAGATACTTGCAATTAGACATAAACTGTATTATGTCCAAGATTTACAACGATTTTAAAACTGGAGGTAACGTTTAGGTACGTTTCCTTTAGAATTGCTATTATTCAGGTCACCATAGATACTTGCAATTAGACATAAAGTGTATTATGTCCAAGATTTACAACGATTTTAAAACTGGAGGTAACATTTAGGTACGTTTCCTTTAGAATTGCTATTATTCAGGTCACCATAAATACTTGCAATTAGACATAAACTGTATTATGTCCAAGATTTACAACGATTTTAAAACTGGAGGTAACGTTTAGGTACGTTTCCTTTAGAATTGCTATTATTCAGTTCACCATAGATACTTGCAATTAGACATAAACTGTATTATGTCCAAGATTTACAACGATTTTAAAACTGGAGGTAAAGTTTAGATACGTTTCCTTTAGAATTGCTATTATTCCGGTCACCATAGATACTTGCAATTAGACATAAACTGTATTATGTCCAAGATTTACAACGATTTTAAAACTGGAGGTAACGTTTAGGTACGTTTCATTTAGAATTGCTATTATTCAGGTCACCATAGATACTTGCAATTAGACATAAACTGTATTATGTCCAAGATTTACAACGATTTTAAAACTGGAGGTAACGTTTAGGTACGTTTCCTTTAGAATTGCTATTATTCAGGTCACCATAGATACTTGCAATTAGACATAAACTGTATTATGTCCAAGATTTACAACGATTTTAAAACTGGAGTTAACGTTTAGGTACGTTTCATTTAGAATTGCTATTATTCAGGTCGCCATAGATACTTGCTATTAGACATAAACTGTATTATGTCCAAGATTTACAACGATTTTAAAACAATATTCATTAGATGTTTTGCTACGGTGTACCTTCCCAGAGTACCCAGACTCCTCCTGAACGTTTTCCTCTATGGGAGTACACTTAACTGATAGCAGCCGATGCAGGTAAAATTTGAAACAGGTAGACCTGACACTAACCAGAACCTTGACTGCTGCTTGCCAAATTCTGCCAGAGAACCAGTCTCTGGACTTTTATTTTCAAAAACTATTTTACTGATATTTAATCCTTTGAGTCACTATATCTCCAGAAATATATTTATTTAAAGGCATCACAGACTAGTGACCAGATTGTAGGATTATTTTAGAAATTCGATTAGTGAAAAATAGGTTTAACTCTTAATCGTTATTTAGTAAAAACCATAAATTTGTATTTATATAAAATAGTAAGTAGTAGAGTAATTTTATTTCTTATTTAATTTAAATTAATTTGAAATTATTTCAATATTCTAAATTTAAATTGATAATTATCATAAATTTATTCAAAAAAGACTTACTACAAATTTTATTCTTTAAAGTCGATTTTTTAATGGACCTTTTATACAGTTAACAAATTAATAATCCAACCTGTAAAGGTATACAATATTTAACAAAGGTTTGTTTTTAATTACGTACTTTTGACTAATTTGGTGATATTTCCCGTTTTACTACTGCATTAATTTTTGTAATTTTTAATAACTATTCATGTATTTTATTTCAAATTTATGATTTGATTGTATGAAGTTTAATTTAAATTGATTTTTAAAAAAACCATTTACATTTTAATAATTTACATTTATTTGAAAAATATTTTAATATATTTCCAAATTATTTAATCTTATGATGAAACCATAATTATGTCTACAAACAATTATAAAATCTACTTTTACATTATATTTAAATTTATTTATTTCCTTCAAAAATATTTTTTTTATAAATATTTACCAAAATTGTTATAAACGTATCCCCTTTCAAATATAATTTATTTAATTAATTTCTATTGATTATATCTTGTTATCAAAATATCACATAAACAAAAATCATTTGTAAAAAGACACATGGATTTTATATAAAAAGTCATGAAATAATAATAGTTTTAAAACAAACAGACTTATAAATCTAAACATACGTATCAATTGAGAAATTATTATTTTATTATTCCAAAATTTGTTATTATTTAATTGAGTATTTGCATTTAAAGATATTTTAAAAATTAATGTTTACTTTGCAAATCTCGCCTTATTGAAGTCATTAAAAAAAGTTTTAAAATCAATATAAATTTTTTACAATCTTTTTAGACTAATACATATTTAATTTAAATTACTTTCAATATAAGAAAAATAGATATTTAAAATTTGTTACTTGAAGTTCATATAAAATTTTAAATTCTCAAACAAAATTAAATAGGTAATTTTAAATTTTTTAAAGATGACTAAAACAATGCTAACTTGTTTTAACAATTCACTTTCACGGGAATCCTCTTCTGGATCAACCCTTGGTCCGGTGTGTTGATCCTGGGTACGGCCTGTCCTTAACTATGGAGTAGAATCTCCCCCTCTCTCCTACTTGCCCTCGCTCCGCGTGGATTCTTTTTGGTTTGGCTGTACTGGGTGTCTTCTTTGTTTTGTGGTTTATGTTTTAATCAGATCGTATTTTTATATAAATTTGAAAATGTCATTTCTTTAGAGTTCGTTATTCTTGTCCTTATGCCCTTTAATAAATTTAACTGTTCTTTATTTCACTGTTCTCGACATTTATTTTTTGGCGTTACAAAAACCCTTTTTCGTGTTTACTGTTTTTACTTTTTTTACTGCTAATATGATTCAGCATTCATGTAACAACGCGTAACAAGTATTTTTTTCTTTATTTTGAAAACAGCAGCAAACATATGTTAAAAGTTCAGTTTTAGGGGAAACCCTGCACATTTTCTATTTATCATTCACAATTAATTTTAAAACAATTTCCAGCCTGACATCTCATCTTTGGCGTTTTGTCTCCAGACATAATCTTAGTAAGTGCCTTCTCTACTAGCGGCTTTATTATATCTCTTACTCTGAACTTTTTATAACCAATCAGAAATTGTTTCAAATCGGCTGGTGCTTCAGTAAGGCGGTTGGTGCTCCTCATTCCTACTCCTCCTCTTTATTAACAATTTATCTCTTAAAACTTCTACCCCTCCTACTTTATAAGGTACAATTAAACGATTTTTCATATATAAAATTTTAGAAAATTCCTACTGCTAATAACAATGAAATGTCTATGCTGCTTCTAGCTTAAAACTGGCGTTCGACATAATTAAACAAGGATTTGGTTGCTGCGAAATTACATCGCGTCTCTTTCAAATCGACTTTTATTTTAGTCGCATGAAAAAAAAGTTTCATAATATTTTTAAACTCTTCTACATTATTTTTGTTTTAAATTTTTAATTTCTCTGATCATATGGTTGCACGAGTTGGGACCGTTATAGTTTGTCCTCTTTAAAATTATCTAGAGTAGCTCAACATTTATTTTATTTTTTACAATTTCTGAAATTATTTTTTTACCGATTAAAAATATTGGAAACAGAGTTATACCAATATGGGAGAAATTCTTGTCTAGAACTATTATGTGGTCTAGAAACAATTACTTTAATTTAGAAACAAAAACCCCTTTACCAAAATACCTTTTTACTAATGGTCAGTAAAGGTTACCATACCAACCATCTACACAACCTACATAAACAACATAATTATGTTTTTTGCAACCTATGAAGAGGATTGCTTTAAGACTGATTTGCACATATAGGGTTTAAAATATTGAAGTTGTGATGTGTTTGTGCGTAGCGTCATAATTCAAATCATAATTAATTTATTTAATTCTTTAAAAAATGCTCGCCATTAAAATTTTAAATGTAAACTCATAACAGAAAAATTGTATTCTAATTTTACACTAAAAACAATGTTTCTTAAACGTATGGTTTTTTTTATTTGTTTATTGTAACACCCGTATATAAAGAAAACACAAATAAAAATAACACACAATAAATGAATAAATCTGAACATAAAATATTTAATAACTTCATGTTGTATTAAAAACTATGAAATCGAATGCATTTATCTTTAGTTGTTAAGAGCAGAAAGCACTTGAAGTGGAGAAGGGCCTGTTTTGAACGGGTTTTGTATAGCTGAAGCCTATGCATCAACAATAATTGCCATGTGTCGTTTTTTGTCCTTGGAAGGTTTTATATTTAAAATGATTTTGGATTTGACCTGTTTTAAGTACTATCTACACTCCGTACATAATTAAAGTGTAGAAATATAAAATATTATATTCAAGGATGGTAAGTCGATCAAGGAGAAGAAAATGGTTGATTTTTCGAATCTAGATTTGTTCTTTATTCATGAAGTCATCAAAGTTTCGACAAATAAATGACTCTCCTATTGTAGTCATTAGGTATGTTCCCTAATGAAAGCACTAGGATATTATTACAATCATTATGTGCAGAAGACAAATTCACATTTGCTTCTAGTAACAACAATAAAGCAGTTTCTCGCTTCTTGTTATTGCAGAGACAGCAATATATACGGCATTAATTTATCTTAGAAATAATTATCCTCCAAGAAGATATATAGCTTAAGTTAGAGGAAACCCCTAACTTCAGATAGTCTATTCCATGGTCAATTAATTTGATGATGTCTCTCTACTGCTCCTACAGAGGTCAACACTCATTAAGAGCGTCTACTCTGTTCCATTTTAGTAACATTTACTTTCACGTATTTAAATTATTTACATTGTTCACATTATTCTTCCCTATTATTACACGGGCATGTAGAATAGATATGTATACAAAAAATATTCATTTCATAAATAGTAATTATCATTAACTCACTAATATTTAATAAAAAGATGTGTTTAATAAATAGACCTTATGTATCTTTAAAATGACAACATGTGTCGCAACTTTATAATTTTTCAATGCTCTATACCTGTAATCTATAAATCGATACCTTTCTTTCTTTGGTTCTCTGGCGGGAATGTAGATATAAAAGTAAATTTAAATCGTCTCCCGTAAAGCCTAACAACAGTAGTAATAAATCATTTTAAAGTTATATGTTGTAAAAAGGTGAGTAAACTATTAGGTTATATTTTCCCTCTTATAACACATTCAGTAATATAATTTTCCGAAACTTATTTCAGAGCTTTTATTTTCATTATTCAATTATTACATTCAAACTATGTGTTTTAGTTTTAATTTTTTATTATTTTTTATTAATTTTCATACCTATTTGAATGTAAAAGGTTTATAAAACTTTAAAATGCACAAACGTATAAAATATATTTTAGTTCATCATATATATCCCTATATATATATATATATATATATATATATATATATATATATATATATATGATAAATATATACTATTCCTTGGAGTGTCCGCCACAAGCACTGAAAGCCATTAAGCTTCAAATTTAAGTTAACTAACTCTGGTGGGGCTTATTTCTGAATTACAAATGAATTATAGAACTTTATTCCCACCATAAATGATCAGGAGCTTACATGATATGGCTTTCAGAAGTACTTATCTGTTATTACAATATAACCTATACGAATATAAGAAAAGTAGTTTCGGAATGGAAATAAGATGTTACCAAAATATGTTTTTTTTGAGGGGATTGAGTTTTAAAATTTAAGTTCATTTATACCAATTATTTTTTTTAAATTTTATTAGGAATATTAGTTCGTATATTACTATCAAGCTACCAGTCTTACCTTAAAGTTTACACATTTATCACAGGTCTATGTATAAAGACATTAAAAGTGATGATGTATTGCAAACTGTTGTTTACGTCTAATACATTCAATAGATGTGAAACAATTGAAGTTTTTAGTCTGCGATATGACAGATTACTTAAGAGTAACAGGTTACTTTACAAATCGACTAGTTTTTAAATATCCAACACATTTATTGTTATCAGATGTACACTTCTATTCAGTTATGGTAAATAATTTCCCTAGAATAATTCTAGATCATAATTTCTTTTTTAAATGTTCGATTTAACTATATTGCAGTAATCTTAACACGATAGTTTGTATACATGTCATGAAACGGATCATTTTTCTAAGCAACAAACGCTGGGTTAAAATAGTTGGAATTATTATTTTAGTTTTGTTGTTTAGAGTAAGTGTAAGAGTTCATCTTACCATGTTATAATTTCGATGTTTAACTTCATTACTACCTTATTTTTTCTCATACTTTGTATCCAATATAGTTCATTTATTGGGACATGAAAGTTTAATTATACACCTAGACTTTGGCTTTTTGAATATAGTAGTACAGCAAAATAATACCCTAAACAAAGACAGTCACAGCGTTAAATACAGAAAGGCTTTCTAAACATTACTGTAAACAATATTTTTATCCTAACATTAACAGTGTAGTTATATGTCTAAATTGTTATAAAATATATTTTTCTCAATTATAATTTTAAACGAATAGATTTTTAGACGTTAGCACTCCTCTAATAAGGAACAGTTATTTGCTACTGAAATATACTAATTAGTATTAGTTTCTTAGGTGATATTTTACAATTTTCATGCGTCATCATGATGTGTAATGCAAACCGCATCAGGTTACCTAAACTTGGCTACTTAAATTATAAAAGAGATATTATCGCACTCGTACTAAAGTTATTACTAATTTGTATTTATGTGTAAATATGCATTTAAAAATATGCTAAGCCTGTGTATTTGAACGATAAAAAAAACGTTTTACAAGATCAAAACTGGTCATTGAGCATGCATTTAGAATTAGCTAAGAAATTCAAATATATATAGAGTAAGGGCTTGAAAAAAAGTTATCTAATCTAAGGAATTTTTGAAATAACCGTAATAAATAAGAAAAAAGAAGTAGGTAAAGCCGTATCAATCTTTTATATTGTTTTCAACAGAAACAAATATCGTTATTATTTTTACAACTGTATAATTTTTCTTTTTATTTAAAAAATAAAATAAAACAGTCAATATTAGTTTACGAATAGTTATCTTTGATCTAAAATTACTGCATCTAATTAAAACTCTGATTTTTTTCTGTTTTTATTTCTACATACATCGCATCAATTCGTTCCATTAGTGGTAGACACAATATACATTATTATCTCGTAGGTTGTAATAAAATAAGAAAATAGTGATATGGTAAAGTTATCTAGGTGCACCAAATAAGACAGAAGACTACAAGTACTCGCAATGATCTATGTTGTATTATGGTCCAAACTTATTGTTGAAATGATTCCATGCAAGATTTTAAAAATAACAAGTGCAAATCGCACTATAATTAGTTTCTTTCTATTATTAATGAAATTTTATTATATTACAAATAATTATAAAAAGTCCTATTATAGACAATCCATTGATCTACTCTTCAAAATATATTTTGCACCTCTCTTTAGACGAAGCTGGCAATAAGAACTTCCTGGCAAGTGCTTAAGTGAATCATTAATCTTCCCATTGTTTAACAAATGATGTTTCTTTCCCCTTTGTTTAGGACTGCCTGTTACTTAGAGATAACCTGAGAGGATTATCCCTGACATAAATATGCTTTCCTACACCTGATCAGTTCATAAAATTATCCCATTATATAGTAGTTGATTAAAATATTTTTATCAATAATTTAATAAAGTTAACACCCAAAAAGGATAATCTGTTTACATATATAGATTTATTTCGTATGGAAATGTATAGGGTCGAAGGAAAATATTCATAAAAATTGTATTGATTTTTAAGAATTCAACGAAGTGGTTCCAAGAATAATACAAGTATTGGCCTGTTTGAAAATGAAATACACTTCCATATCGTAAAACTAGCTGGAAAACCTCTAGAGTAACGGAATATTTTGGAATCCCATTTAAAGTCATATGTATATCTATAATTAGTCTTACCAAAAATTTTTAATGTAACACATTAGTAATTTTTTATTTATGGCTGACGAATTATTTGAATACCCAATTATCATAGGTATCCCTTCTATATTGGTGATGCTTTAGGTGCAATTATGGTGCGTAATGTACGTATAAGTTTTAAAGATACTATGTAAAAGTGGTACTGTTAGTATGTGAATGAGACAATTAGATTGCAGTTTAACAAGTTACAGAGTATAATAACGTTATATTACCTTTATTGTTCTCACTTGTCCTACAGAGTCATTGTTTTAAATTGTGTTAGTCATTTTATGTTCGAACATAGTTTGCTTATTTTGATGTTGAGTATTGGTTAAAATATATGATCAACAATCGAATAGATAAAACAAACTTGGTGCTAATTGCAGATCATTACTGAATATAGAAATTCTAGCTCGAAATAGCTACTGTCATGTTAAACACAGTAATTTATTTATTTTATAGTTCAAATAGCTCCCAGTTAAAGCGCCAAATTAAAAATGAAAAATATGAAATTCAGAGGTTATTATCTGAGTTGAATAATCAATTACATTTTGATAATTTTATCTTTACTTTTACTTTTTGCGTATGCATATCAATGTTTTCTGTTAAGATGTGGCTGTTTCTAAGAATCGCTAAATGAAATTAAAAAAAAAAAAACGATTTACTCTCAGGGTACTAAAAGAGATTTGGTTATTAATAAATTAGTGAACAGTTTGACATATTCTGTTATACCTCTTTAGGCTATCCATTGCCTAAAACTGCGTTGGAGCCACAAGTTCTTGTATTATTAAATTCAATTAGAATATTGTTCATGTGAACAGTTTTTATCGACTTGTCTGCTCGTCGATATGAGTTTAGATGACACTAATCAATATTAGGTTTAACGAATACTTATAACTTATCCCTTTTGTTAAATAATAATAACTGTATCATCTACTATCGTTTTTTCAGGCCGATGTAATTGTCTAATCCTTAAGGTCTGTATAAGTGAAATTCCTCTATACTAAGTAAATACCTTACTGTACCTTAGTAAATATATATTTATTTATACAAGTCTTAGTGTCTCTTATGCCACTTCCTACGGAACTATCATTTTACCTAACCTCTACAATTGTGTACCTCCAGCCAGCTCTTCTCCTACCTCCGTTCCTCGATGTTACACCATAACTAATCCGCAGGAAAGTAATGGTTTTTCTTATAAAATTCGAACTCTGGTCCGAAACCTGTTCTCAAGAAATAAATCTCTTAAAAGAACCAGTTCCTGAATTTGTAATAAATCCAATAAGCAACTTTTATGTTTTCATCTGACCCATGGAATCTCTGAGAGAGACTTGAGACTTGAAAACTATGTTTGGACTCCCAGTGAAACCTACTTTATTTTTAAAAAAAAACTCATTGCTAATAGGAAAATAAAATATTTTTATTTAATACCTAATTTGGATTTAAGTCACACATTGTTCAGGTTTTCATGATTTATAATTATAATTGATCCTAATATGTGTTCGAAATATTAAATTATAACACAAGCAACTTTGAAAGTCTAAATATTTAATTTATATTTCATTTTTAATTTTACATTCATTTTGAAGTATTTGTTATCTAGCTAAAAAGAACAATGACAACTAATAGCCTTTTCCATCCAAATAGCAAAATAATTGAATTTAATATAAAAGCCATTGTTTAATACTAAACAATCCCCCTATAACTTATCTGTTTATAACATAATTAATTGTTAATATAACCTACCATTAAAAGATGTAATCTATAGGTTATATGCTGAAAATATCTTTTTTAAAAGATGTGTATCTGCATTGTCCTCGCGTGAATCCTGTAGATAAAATCCCTTCAATCCTGGTTTCTTTGTCGTAGCAACTATTTTGTTATTTTTTAATCTGGACACTTTCTTATCATCTTTTCTTGAGTTATTTTCTCTGCACCTTTATAATAACCATTAACTTTACGAGATGTGTTTATTTAAATTTAAAAGTTTGTTCCGTATCAATCTTATTCTCTCCTATTGAATCATCCAATATAGCATTATAACTTTATAGTCTGTTTTGAGGCTATTTTAACTCTACGTGCTACCCCTATAGAGAGAGGCTATATATATTCAAATTTTGTTTATTATTTTAGGTTATTTTCGTAATTTTAATAAGTTACTAATTTAAATTAATTACACGTTAATGTAATTAATTGCACATTAAATCCATTACATCACTCAACTGCTTGCCCTTTCATTACTTTGAGTATCGTATGATGCAAGTAAGACAGGGAAAAATTAATTTGGCTCTACATTATTTAAAAAAATTGTACTCAACATATTTTTGTTCATCCTGGTTATCAAAAACGTTGTTTATTATTGAATGCATGACGGATGAATTTTCATTGATATTATATCCTTGTTTATAATAAACCACATGTGTATATTCCATTACAGTTTAAGCCGCAAGATTAAATCCAGCTTTAACCTGATTGAAATGTCCCGTTATAAGCCCTATTAATTCAAATTGGATTTTATATAGAGTTAATTTGAACGATGTTGAATTTTAAAGTAAATATAGAACTAGTGAAAATATTAAGAATGAACATGATATGAAATAGATTTTTTTCTATTCGGATTTAATAGCTTAGAAACAAGTGATTATACGAGGAACACGGGAACTTAGTTTTTCGTAAAAGTATTTGACAAGTTCATTTTTAACCCTCGAGAGGGCTCATGCGAAGTTTCTCTCCGCACGTATCATTATTTGTTTCTAGCACGTATCAAGCAAATCTTTCTAGTTTTCAGACGTTTATTTCCGGCTCGTTACTTCACAATCTCCATTCAAGGAAATGACCCAACCTAATTTTGTTCATTTTCTCCTCTTAGCTTATGTGTAATTTTATTCTTTGTAACGCGCGATCAGATTGCGGAGATTTCGGCCGCAAGCGCCTTTTCGGGTAAGTGCGGAGTTCCTCGTGCAATTATTTACATTACAAAAGTCTTAATGGGGCTAAATTTTGACTGTTGTTGTTATTATTATTTTAGTGCTGTATGTCTTTTTAGTATCTGGGTTTTACATTTCACATTCGTTCCATTTCATGAGGAGATGTGATCTTCAAGAAAAAGAAAATCAATAAAAACTTTCTACAGCAAATTTCGTTACACAGTTCTTTGATGATTCAGATGAAAACGAGTCTCTTTGCCAGATGATGAACCTGATATAAATTAGAAAGGGAGAACAGCAAAAAGAAACATAATTCTCATTGGAGTGTGTCATGTTCACGCTACATTAGTGGTGACTAGTAAGTTCAGAAATGAAAAATTATGAATGGTTTTTTCAACAAAGAGTTTAAGATTATGCCAGAGCCTGTTTTGTTATAAACAAAATATTTTTTTTCATCCACTAATTTTTAGCGTTATATATTTGATTATAAGTATTCCTTATTTTCACTAAATATTATAATTAATTAATAATTTCATATTCTTATATTTAGGGCCTGCCATCACGATAAAATATTATTTATGTTTAAATGTTCAATTACTTTATTACAGAAAGATAACACGCAAACACCTCTCCTGCAATGAAAACAGTGGTATAGTATACAATGCTTACTGGTTTTAAAATTCAAAATATTTTTAGAAATATGACGTTTAGAAAATAAAACTGTACAGTAATGATGTCTAAAATTATTTACAATGCATTTATATAGTATTTAATTGTGAAGCCTCACGAATATAAAATCGTAAACCGTTTGAATCTCAAACTTGCAGAGAATTAACAGCCAAAACCATGTAAATGAAACGCGATTAGATGATACATTGAGTTTTGTGTGTTGTAAACTGAAGTTATATATTTCCGTAATTCTAAAAACATATGTCACGTGGTCATAGGCTCTGACCTGTTTCAAAAACATACATTCTAAAACAAACCGTTGCTAATTTTATTAATGGTCATGATAAAGTATAAGCTCTAAACTTATATGCCTACTTTTGTGTAAAATATTTCATTTTGTTGTGTTTTAGTGTTTTATTTGTAGCGGGGTTCAACGGGGTATTTTACGCCGCCGCTTTAGAGGCTGACGCAAATATAAACAAGCTTTTTTGATTATGTAAGTAATATACCTATTGATGTAGTTCTTACATCATAGATACCACCACTTACCTCTTGTACACAAAGTAATATATTTCTTCTTTTTACAATACTCATAACATCCACCATATAGGCCTATAGAGACACTACGTAATTGGGTTTTTGAAAACGTAATTTTGTATATCTGTGAACGTTACTTTCAGAGGATAAATAGGATTGTTTTTTTTTTACTTTAAATCCACTAATTTTAATTTTTATTACAAGAATCAAGTAATAAGATTTTTAAGGGTAATGTTTATAAAATGAAATTTTGTATAAAAAAATTATACGTAATTATAAGTCACATGAAGGAATACTTCATATATTCCTGCTGTAGTTTCAGTAAAAGAAACATCTTTTGAACAGACATAATCACAATGATAATTTAAAGGCGAAAAAATGTTTTATAAGGTGATGTAAGGGTTTAAAACGCAAATAATAAAAAAAAAACGTTTTCCTATAACTGGTTTTGTAGTTATTTGTAAAAAAACCTGTCTAAATATTTTTAAAGCATACTATTGTAAGCATTACTTTCAAAGCAAGTGTTTCAAATTTAGGTTATGTTTAAGCTATATAAAAATTCAAAGTAATATAGTATTAATAAGTAGTGGAAGTCTTACTGCTTACTTACATCCAGCAAATTTTCAATCTGTTAAATAACCGTTCGAAATCCATTTACCACGTATTTTTCACATTGCTTTTAAAATTTTTAAATGTAACTCTTATTCCTTCCATAAAAAAATATTTAGTAACCCGTACAAAAACAACTAATTTCCTAAACAAAACACCTATATAGCAAGAGAGTCCTTTTCCTTATAATTATCTAGTGATTTACAATTTTAGTGATGTATTATACAAGGCTATTGCTTGAAAAATAAATATGAATGATAAAAACATGTTTCTTTTCTTAAACATTTCATACACACGACTACACGTTTCATGCAATTACTAATAATTTGCGAAAAACAGAAAATGATATATAAAATATTTATAAGAAGTATTTACTTACAAAATATGGTTGCATTTTCCACTATTTCTTATAACTTTTCATTTTAAAAACTTTATACACGTATATATTAGTCATAACTGGTTAAATGTAGCTTTAATTTAGAACCATTTAACATTGATCGAGAAAATAGTGTATTGGGAACTATGAAACAAGATAAGCACACATAGAGTATAGCACTCAAGGGATGTTTTGTATACAGTTTTTTTCTTTACAGTGGTTATCAATAGAAAATGAACAAAGGATGGCATTAAATTAAACGTTGTAAAATACGATGCATTAACTTTGCGTATTATATTAAACGTAATGAGCGCTGGATTTTTTAAATACGTTGCATACCTAATTGATAAATACCGACATAATGAGTATTAGTAAAACCAAGTTCTAAAGATTTATTTTATTTTTATTTAAAAAAATGTATGTTAAGACATTTCTTACTGAATTACAATCCTCAGCTCTATTTAAAGATTTCTAATTACTTCAAAACTGTAATTAACTGATCAATAATAGCATATACATCTTAATAATATCATATATTAACTCATACAGTTTCTTACATCAATGCACTAGGAATTATTATTTTAGTTTACATCCCTTGTTATATGACAAGAATGTGAGATGAACAAAGTTTCTCAAAGTATTGCAGAAACTATATGTATTTGTGTTGACTTTATGAAACATTCCGTTCTGTAATAATGCTGAGCTGATATGTTTTAAATCTAAAACAACTGAAGTAAAAATAAATATTATTAATATATAAACTTTTCCAACGATAATATATATTTTCTAACTTTCTAGCATATTAAAAATCTTGAATACGAGTACATCAAAAATTCTCCTAATATAATGTCAAAATAACAAATGTTTATTTATTTCCACTCTCATATATATTTTCGTTTTCACAATTCAAAGAGGGAACGCATGACAGACATATTTTATAAATATAAAACATATTTTCATTGAAAGAAATTTTAATATCTTAGTAAGTATGTAAATTATAAATCAGATGAATTTCTAACTCAGATTATTTTGTACCTATTAGACTTAATAATTAGATAAACATGGAGGCATAATATAATATTGACCATACAATACATACAATTATTAGACCATAATTTTATAAATGTAAACATAAAACAGTTCTAAATGACTTCTGATTCATTTGAAAACGACAGAAAAAGGGTTAAAACTCAATTGCCTTGTTGTCAAAAGCAGACAGCATTTGTAGCGGAGATGGAGCTGTCTCGAACTGCTATATTAATAGTGCATGCTGCTTCATCAACATTCGCTGGCATGCGTTTAGTTGTATTGTCCTTAATTGTTTTTGTTATTGAAATTTGTCTTGTCTTCAATCATCACACCGACTATGATTATATCGTTTAAACCAGTAGCGTATCACTATACTCTGTCTTTTTTTGCACTATTACCTCCTTCAGGTTAGGATAATTTTAATAAATTAAACATTCTAAGCCTTCAACAAATTCCTAATTGAGATTAGTTGAAATCCTTCAAATTGAAAAATCATAACATTTTAACGCATGTAACTAGAGAGCCAGAACGTAAAAATAAACTATTTTTCGTATTTTTTTGTAAAATTAAGATAGAAGAACTGTATTTAAATATTCCTAAACAACATTTAGAGAATTAATGCTTTTGAAATGGAGTTGAAATAAATTTATGGATAAGTTATTTAAAAAAAAAAAACATTTAATTTAAAAATAATTTAAATTAATTAGTTTTGTATGCATAATTTTTAGATTCAAACATATTGCTATGCTACATTTGATCTATGTTATTTTATTCATTTTTGCTGGTTGTACAGTTTATTTATTATTTAACTTACACTTTTTTTATAATAATGAATTTTAATTATAAATATTTATACTGATAACCTTAGTGTAAACAAGGTATTCAGATTGAGAGGTAAAATAAATATTTTGCACATTTTGTGAGACTTCCAGTTATGGTCACATATTGAAATATTTTTTTTGCACATGTGTGTCAGCGTTTATTCAACATCCGAGGACTGTTTAAATCCTCTAATTGAAAAGTCTCAAATTTCCGGTTAAAATGTGTTTCCAGGCACCTATCAACAAACCATTGTACCTTATAGGACAATAATGTATCTTATAATTACAACCAAGATAATGTATATTCTAAGTGTACTCTCCTATGTTCAATTTAGCTGATGAGTTCCTAACCTAAAGGAAACCTCCATTCTATAGTATACAGACAATTAAACTGTCTTAGTGTACCACTCGATCTTTAATTTCTTTAAAATATTCTGTTTTATCTATCGTCAAGATTATATTTATTTCAAGCACGTTTAAACGTATAAAACAATATCATTATCTGAAATGTATCTTATCCTTCAGTAGATCATGTGTATTTCAATATTGTGTATAATCAATGTGTATAATCAATATTTTGTATTTATCTCTCCAAGCCCAATACTCCTCATGACGTAATACCTTTCCAAGTCTTTATATTTCTACCAATTGAAAGGTTCATCATTATTTTACATTTAATAATGACGATTACACCTCTTCTGTGGCTGTCCAGTTGGACGTCAAATTGCCTGTGATTTCAAAGAAATCAGTAGATTTCTGTTACACTTGTGTATTTTTATCAAATTTTAAACTTTCGAAAATATAACATTTCCAGATATAGTTGTCTGTTATCCTGGTATAGAAAAACCATTAACTCGTTTATTTTACTCATAGTCATCTTTTAGTTTTTAATAACTTGAAGCCTCTGTAAATTTTGTACTTTTATTAACATCCATACTTCACAAATGTAGTAGTTATTATTTAATTTATTGTAAATAGTTTATTCAATTTCAACTATTTTACTAGATAATAAATAAATAATACTAGTGTAGCAAATAAAAAAAAAATTTAATATAAAGCTATTATGTCTAAGGCGTTTTTAAAAATCCTATTTTATCATTGTCAATTCGATTTGCTCAAAATAAAATAATTCCATTCTCAAATATATTAAACGTTCCCAATTAATCTTTTACTTTAATCTTACTGTGCAGAAATAAATTATTTTTAGGAATATCAATAATTTTTAAAATATTTGTATTGATAATGGAAACTATTGATAATGGAAGTAATACTATATTTAATAATTGTAACAAACTCTTGTTCCAGAAAACTTTATTCGCATAGATATGTTGAATACTTTCTTCTATAAAGGGGCTTCATATACGTCCCATTTGATCTTCCTCCACATATACAGAACGCGATTCAGGCTGTTTCTCCGGCTATATAACATTTTTATATCTCTTTATTGAAGTTGGATGACTAATATACATATTTATACTTTTGGCTTAGGTCATTTTTAATAACATTTTTTGTAATTAGCAAAAAACGTGATACGTTCTCCATGTTGTTTTCATTACAGACAGTTAAAGAAAAAAGGTACTTCATATTGTGATGAGTTCAGCTTATTTCAAAATATTATAAGAATCGAATATGTGATAACATTTTAATTAAAAATTAGTACCTAGCTATGGGTGTAGTATTAATTATGAATAGAGACTTAAAACCACTGAATCACCAAAACATTACTCATCAAGTTATCGATGGAATATTTTCAGGGTCAGTTAATGTTTCTGAAGCTATTTCCGGCTTTATTTAAAAGCTTCCTATAGTTATAGGCCTATAGGAATAGGGGTGTTTTCACCAGATACTTGAAAAAACCCTTTATTGAATTGTTGCTAAAACTTCTGTACTTCCAAAAACATACAATTTCCATCAAGAACGAACAAATATGATAACCTTTTATTAAGTTTCAAATGTTTATAGTAAATGCTTAAATACTTTTAAGGAGAATTGTTATTAAAAAAATATCCCGCAGTTTTCACATATATCATAATAGAAACAAATCTCTACAATACTTCGAAATGAATTTGTTCCCAATAACTAATGCGACATATTCACAATAAATAGAAAACTTTTTACCAGTAATTCAGAACTGTTTTTATCTCAATAGCGTCACAATGGTTAGTAACCAAAGGTTGTATAACTTCTAAACAAATAAAAATAGAATAAAGGAATGTGGAAATGAACTTGAAGGTTTTGCTAATGACAAATGTAAAAACTATACACCGCTGAGTATATAGAGAATATATAAATATATATTTATATAGCCTCTCTCCCCCATCTCGTTGTTAATTCTTTCTATCCAGCCTCTTCTTGGACAACCTCGTTTTCCTTCTCCCTGTGGTTTCCATCTCGATATCTACTTTGATAGGTGGGATATATATATATATATATATGTGTGTGTGTGTGTGTGTGTGTGTGTGAGTGTGTATTACAACGGACCGGCCCACGCCAAAAGCGCGTGCCGCCCCCTTTGATCACCGCGCTCACTTACCTGAGCGGTCAACCCTTCCGTCGACCAACTCCAAGCGCATGACCAACACTCGCGCCCGCTGCAGGGTAAGAAATTTGTTACGAGCCTTTCGTAGCCGAAGTTACGAACGCTGTGCATTGCTGGCCAAATTCTGCCAGTGGATAATTCCCTGGGCTTAAAACAAAAAACCTAACTTGCTGAGAATTAACCCTTTGGGTGAGACTTCCCGGGAGGAGTTCTTTTGAAAGGCATATAACCGGAGAAATGACCATCTTTGTAGGATAGTGTAAGAAACTTGTTTATATGAAAACTCTATATGTTTGCAAGTTAGTTAAAAAATATTTATTTTTTAAAAATTACATTTATTTATTTGAATGTGTATGGCACAGTATGCACTACATTTTACCCAGAAAAACCCTATCAATTTAAAACAATTTAACATTGAAAACATCTTACTTGCTTATATTATTTTATCAGAAACATTTACCAATTAATTATTAATTTGAAATTTGTTCACAGTCGACAAGAATATAGCAAAATGCAAAACCTTTCCCAATTGATTTTTTATTATATATTTAAATTTAACCGTTCCAATTTAAAACATTTATACATAACAAAATTAAAAACTATTTTCATAAAAAGAAACCTCAAAACAACTAACTACATGATTAAACTTTATCTCCAACTCATTTACCAAAATCTTTGAATTTAAACTATTTAATCTTTAAACAATTTAACCCTTTACTTTAAATCAAAAACAAATCTTAAATCTTTATTTTAACCCTTTTTCTAACTGGAAAAGTTTTACCCTTTTGTACATTCCAACCACTTGTGATTATTAACATTATTTTACCAATTACTTTCTAACAATCACCTGAAATAATATTATTTTCATAAATTAAAATTTATCCAACTCCTCTGAAATAGAATCCATGTTATAAACTTACAAATGCACCTATTTAACGCTATAAGCTTGTCATCCGAATTAATTAATAACTCATATTTATATTTAACAATGTTGACTCATTTACTGAGAGAAAACCCCATATTTATTTGAAAAATTAAAACCCAAAGTTTCAGCTAATTATATGATTGAATCTGACATAAAACATTATTATAGTTATTGAAAATCATTTAACACATTTACAAAACCCCTTATTTAACCCTTTTACAAAATGAATCTTTTATCCCTTTCCTTTTGTGAAATAAAATGCATTGACATTTAATTAACCTTTACAACAATGTAAACAACACAATTTCTGAAGGAAAATTGTATTTTCATAAAATTTTAATTAATATTTATCAAACAATGAATTTAGTTAATAAAAACAAAATCATACTATTCAGTTTAAACTTGCAATACTTTTTTATATATCTCTTTTTTGAAATACCAGTATAAAAAAAATCTTATTATTTATATATTAATTAATACTAAAACAAAACAAATTATTCCTTACATCTAAAACATGAACCAAAATACCTATTATTTATATGAACAATTACTAGACCCACTTAATCCTATGAAAACTCATAGTTGATAGTTATATTTTTCTCTTTACTAAATCTCAATTTTAAAAAATTTAAAATTTATTTTAAAATTATATTATCTCCATATTTGCTTTATTATTTGTTCCTTATAACCCTTTCTTAATTTAAACCAAAATTTCTTCTCAAATTATTGTAATTTATTTTTATTTGTTAATAAATTTACCTCATATAATTTATTAAACAACCATTGATTTCAATCTGTATTATTTATACCCAAATATTTATTTTATAAAAGTTTGAAATTTCGATATAACCCTTTTTTAAACAAACAGAAAATATTATTTTAATTCTTATTAAAAACATTTATATTTAAAACCAAAAACGGTTTATTTAAAATTGTCATTTACCAAACAACTCCTTTTAACAAAAACAAACATTTCTTTTAAAGTCCTTTCATTTCTTCAAATGCTACATAGTAACGCATGACCTTCCAGTCAGCTGATGTTAATAAACAATCTCACTGGCGGCCATCTTGAAACATAGAACTTGATTTTCACACTTTTAAAATACAACTATTTTTAAACTCTATTTTCTGTTCTTTCTACTAATTTTGTTTGTTAATAAGTTTGAACATAGTTTTTTTCAATTTAATTTAATTCAAGTTTAAACCCTTTAAGAATTATTTATTTCAAAATTACATTTTTAAAATATCTTTTTAGAATTTAAATGCTATACTCTAACATGAGTCTTGCTTTT
Source organism: Prosapia bicincta (assembly GCA_036971475.1). Taxonomy (NCBI): domain Eukaryota; kingdom Metazoa; phylum Arthropoda; class Insecta; order Hemiptera; family Cercopidae; genus Prosapia; species Prosapia bicincta. The sequence continues at coordinate 236,116,212 of JBAIZL010000004.1, forward strand.
AGAAACCATTTTGTTTCTTTTATCCCCACCCTTAAACAAAGCCATCAGCTCCTATCTTTTAATTTAAACAATTTGGAATCTACTATTTTTAAATGAATTTAATTTAATGAACAATTTCCCCTTTTAAAATTTTATCAAAACAGAAACTCCCATCTGCAAAAAGAAAACTGTGCAGGTCTGACCTTAAATTTTCCGTTGGACAAAGGCTTGAGAGTCTTCCCTCTCCCTCGGGTGTTTCTCTGGAACATCGAAGGGGGGGGGTTGCTTTAGTGCCGGATCCAAGTGACGCTTACAGCTCGTTCCAAAATTGAATAAGAGAACTCCGCTATGTTGGAAGCCCTCGTCCCTTTGTTTGAAATGGCCAACGCCCTGCATACAGCTACTTTTCTGTTCCCACGGTGTCGTCCTCTGTCTTCGCTTCCTCTGCATGGGCATCTTGTGGATATTAAGCACTTGATGGTTAAATTTTCATTTGCAAGTTAAATGAAACACTGTTCTAAACACCATTTTTAAAACACTACAAGATTTTAAAAAGTTTATCGTTAATTTTCTACTTTTACTCTTTCAAAATTAAAACTGTTCTTCTCTTAAAAAACTTTGTCCCTATTTAAAACACTGCATACTTTTCTGTCCGTACCACAAGTAAAGTTGCATTTTTATATATTGTTCCGAAACACTTTAAGACTTACGACGCAGCATCTTTAGGTCTTAGTTATGAGCACCGCTTTCGGATGGATCTTAATCCGAAAGGGCCCCATTTATGAAACAGCACTTCCTACATTTAAGCGAAACACAACCGTCTAGCCTGCCATCGTTTTTGATCGTCGTTATTCACTAAAACAAAAGTTCATTTCTTCGCGGCTATTACTCACGCGAACTCCGCTTGACCAACCTTCTAACGCCGTCTCTCGATGCCAAGTAACGCTTTGCCCCTCCTTTACCGTTGGGCTCCTTGTAGCAATTTTCCCGCGTTTCGATCAGACCAATCAAAAATCGATATCTCTCCAACTTTGCATACATAGATGCGCGTGTCTGTCGTCATCACTGCCAGAGCGTGAGAAAGGAAATGACATCCAAAAAGAAATTAATTTACTTGTTTTCTTTTCGGGCTGCATAACTCTTTTCCCGTGCTTCTAACGAATTTTTCTTATTCTTGTCATTGTTCTTTATTTGTTGTTCTGCATCTATTGAAATGTCGTTTGTAATTTTAGGCCGAATTTGACAATTTTCCCCTTGCAAATGACCCCCTATAAGTTACTTTAAATTTTTAACCCTCTTCTCAATGGCTTGGCTTAACGTCATAGCAAAAAAATTTTACCTGGCTTTACTTTTAACTATTTTCCCTCTTGGTGGCAATTGTGACAGGGTTCTGCCCGTCACAACGCGCGTGTGTGTGCGTATGTGTGTGTGTGTGTGTATGCCTGTGTGTGTGTGTGTATGTGTGTGTGTGTGTGTGTGTGTGTGTGTGTGTGTGAGTGAGTGTGTGAGTGTGTGTGTGTGTGTGTGTGTGTATGTGTGTGTATATATGTGTGTGTGTGTGTGTGTGTGTGTGTGTGTGTGTGTGTGCGTATAATAACATAAAATGAACTCGTAAATCACGCTTACGTGACTATACCAACACTCGATCCTTTTATATTAAGAATAGAATTATAAAAATGTTAATTTATTTTTGTTGTTATTATTAATTATTACTTTCAAATAATTTATGTGGGGCGTTAAATTTGTATTCTAAACAGATTTAACAGATACATATTTTCTGGAAATATATATATATTTCAATGGATTATTAAAAGCAAATGGTGCAGATATACAATAGAAACGGCTCTACCTACGATTTCTCACACCTATAAAAGATATTCTTTTCATGTTTATAGTACGAGTATTAGATATGTGTCTATGAAAGTTACTAACGACATATATTTTGAATATAACTTTAATGTCATACATAACATTATTTTTACAAAACCTTTGTTTCATTCACTAATACGAACAAAATAATTATATATGAGCATTAATTTAAAAAAATGAATATACACAAAAAATCAAAAAAATATTTTGCTTCTACAAGTAAAAAACACACACACTTTAATATATATATATATATATATATATATATATATATATATATATATATATATATATATACAAAGAGAGAGAGGCAGAGAAATAGAGATAGAGGGGGAGTGTGAGAAATTAGGGAGGAGAGGAGTAAGAGAAAAGTAGAATGAAACAGCGAAGAAAGGGGACGAGGGAGAAAATATTTATTTGTTTCTTAAAATATTTAATTATTTATGAGATTTTATGTATTTCGTGAGAAATGTTTATGTTTAGATAAATATTTAATCTAAACACTGCTGTTTTTAATGAATGAACAAATTCCAAATTATTGCCTCGACTTGCAGTGAATTCTTATAGGATACTTGACTGAAATATGTATTTTGAAAGTAGTAAATAAATTACAACACAATGTATAAACTCGGATATTGAACATTCTTTTTCCGTGATTCAATCAAATGAAACATTGGTTTTGATATCAGTTTTTGCTTGCACAGTCACATACCCGCAAGGGACACATGTAAAGGATTAGTTTTTGCACGATCAATGTTACTTTATACCATATATAGTGTTTTTATGTGGCTACGGGAAAATTAATAAACCTTGTAAAAATTCAACTAAAGTATATTGTACACCGGAAATTGACAATGACCCTTGGGGTAACTTTTGATTGAAATGAAAGAGCACCACATCTACCCCCCCCCCTCTAAACACTCATATTGTAATTTGTTTCAGAAAAATGGGTGTAGAGTCTGGTTTTAATTCATAAAAAAACTATGCGTAACTTTGTTTGGTCTGTTCCAATATATTAAGTAATTTTGTTATTTCATTGATATAATTATGGCTCAAAATTGATCTTCAAATATATTAACTTTGCTGTTCCTGCAGATAGTCACGGGGGTTAGTACCTTCGAAATCTAAACACTATAACCGCTATGTACTAGATATTGTATAGAATGACTAACTTAGACAATAATTTCGATTCATTTACGTTCCTGGATTTTAGAATAAGTTTTTAATTAAACTAATTGGGTTTGATTTATTTAAAATAATATTTGATATGTTAATTAGAAAATTACAGCAATATAATACAGGTCTTGTAACTTGGATTTAACATATGGGTTTCATATTTAGTGGAATATTTTAGACTGATATATTCTATATTCTGTATAACTTTTATACACCCACTCAACAACACCGTGGCTAGAAGCTACTATATGTATGCAGCCTACGTCAATGATTTGAAACCTGACCACCTTATCCATGGTTCTTAAAAGCCTGCCAAACAGAGGCGATTCTATTAGAGATATTTATAAATACATTAATTTTCACATAAAGTAGAGGACTGCACTTTCTTTACTCAGTTTACTTAGAAGTAGTGCTGACTGACCTTTGTTACAAATCATGATGTAAGTAGAATGAGATATCTTTGCAAATATACTTTATATATAACGTATATCACCTAAAATATAAATTGCATATACAAAGAAAACATTACTTGATAATGACAAAACACCTCCTCTCTGTATCTAAATTTACGTTGTAATTATATCCAAATGCTGTCGTAATCTGTTACTTATAAGATTAATTATTAAATGCATGTTTTCACTCACAGTGCTTGTTACAGACTTTTGGATACACCGGCTTTGATGAGTACCTCAGATGTGGTAATTTCCCATAGGATCTTTACACCTCAAAGATGTATTCCGAAAAAACTGTTTATAATCCATGTCTCTGTTTTGAAAAGAAACAATGCTAAAGAAAATGTTTAAAGGATTTGATTTCGAAAATGTAATATTTGTTCACTTTATATCAAATAAATCGAGAAATACATGGTAACTGAAATGACTTTTTGAAATCGATACATTTTAAAGTCGTCATATGGAGAATGTCGTTTCATTTTATTAAGCTATTTCTAAACCAAGTAATAATTTTTAAAATTTTATAATTTAATGTTCATAGCTCATATGTTATAGCTCATTCTCGAGTAGGTTGTATAAAGATTAGTCATGATAATTTGAAAATATTTGATTTTCTTTTATCTTCTACAAGCCCGCTAATAGTTAACAATATCACAAAGTCATAAAGAGGTTATTTATAAATTCATAAACTGCAATTAATAACAAAGTACAACTACGAATTAGAGGAATTTGTACAAAACAAAACATCAAACATTTTATAGTGGAAATGATGACAGACGCACATTATAATACTTTGCATGCTAACACTAACACATACTGTCATTACGTCAACTCATTCTCCAACACTCATAGAAAAGGGAGTTTACAGTATAGGTTTTTAAATATAGATTAGAGTATTATTATTTCTATCTCTTAACATTTTTTTGTATTTTTTAAATTATTTTATTTGCCGTTATAGTGAAAAATTAAATGAATAAAAGTACTATGTATTTCAAAGAGATAATTAAAAGATGAATGACTTCTATATTCCTTTGAAGTGAAAATTACGAAGCCAACAATTTAATAGATCTTGAATAACTCGGCCAATTATTTGTTAAGGAACTTTAATTAAAATTTAGTAAAAGGGCATTCACAACGAGTTTCACAAAGAAAACAGCTAAAACAACGTTCCCTATAAAACACAAAACATTAACGATTTCTCTTCATCGAATTTAAAGTGTAGCCGTTTATAAATTGTTTTGATATATATTTCATATTAACATAATAAATATTGACCTGCAATGTTGTTGTTTACATTTTATTATTAAAACCGCTTAGCTATCTGAAAAAAATGTTTACAATCAAATTTTGTCCTTATCAATTAAATTAATTTATGTATTTATTTAAAAACTTTGAACTTAAAGGTAAACTTAAAACCAAATCGAATTACTCTTTATTCCTATTAATTGATTTGGAAACGTATTCAGATGCTGTCATTTGATGAGCAACTACAGAAATATAAATATTTTGTTTCTTATGTATGTAATTTTAAACCTTATTTCATTACATAAAAATTGAAATATATTGCATATATTTATATATAGGTAGTTGTAAAAAAACTAAAGAAGATTAAAATACACAATACAAACACACACACACACACACACACATACATATATATATATATATATATATATATATATATATATATATATATATATATATATATATATATATATATATATCTTAAACATAAAGGTTTCCTAATAATCATTATTGAGTGTATAATATACTGACTCCTATTATAAATTACTTCAAATAATCAATTATAGGTCTACATATATAGTGTGTATAAAACGTAATAACAAAGTATCCCTGAATATATCGTAAATAGTATACTCCTTCATCACTTTTTAATAATGTGTAGAAATATTCCGAGAAATATTCCTAAGTGTTTTAATATTTTAATTATTGAAATAAACTTATATTATTACTTAAAGTATTGAATGTATTGATAAAAAAGAGGGAAACTCATTACATATATAATTATATCATCGTGGATTCATATAATAAACGGATCTAGATTTGCGTCTAAATTTGAATAATATGATTTGTTTAATAATAATATTAAAATACAATTACACGTTTAAATAAAATGTATAACAAAAATTTTATATTTTTTTAAAAAACTTACTCCTACCTTATTCCTAAAGGTTGCAAGACGCAATTACAATACGAATAACGGTAGAAGACGTCTTAATTGGTTGTTAAAATTTAAATTTATATTTCCATCTATACAAAATAGTGAGCTTGGTATTTCCGATGAGAATGTATAAATATATAAATATTTACAATGTTTTATACTGATAACTGATATTTAAATTATATTTTTCATGAAGAAACAGCATTTAGCATTTATAGAGATTACTTCTAACAACAAACGTTTTTGGAGTCCTCGATCCTTATGCTTTTATAACTTATACGTTAAATTACATAGGCATATTGTTTTCTATTTAATATGTCCGTTGATTGTTTTTATTGTTATTAGATTTATATAAAATATATAAATGTTTGAAATTTTTATATTTCATAGTACAATACATGTTTATATAGACATTGAGTTATTAAAACATAAACAAATATTTCTGAAGTAATAATGTAATTAGCGATAAACGTGTGTTATATAGTGATGCTGTGCAACTATGTATGTTTAAGTTTGTAGGTATGGGTGTGTATAATGGAACAGCATAAGTTCCTGTCAAAACACTTTTAGCTAAGCCTATATTTACGTTCTAGCAAGGGATGTATTAAGTAGTAAAGTTAGACTAAATCACATTTATAATGTATACACAATAATTGCTACTCTTTAGTACAAACTTAATATTTATTAAAACGTTTAAACACTTTTATAATTAGGAGTAATATTAAGTAATAATTACACTTAAGACGCTCTCTGTCACCAGAGCCTTTACTGTCTTCAATAGATTACAAATATTGGCCTCTTTCTATCTTTAACAGAGCCTTTAAAATATCGACTTATCAATCAGCCTAGACCAATCTATTGTAATATTTTAGCCGTTTGGTTTCTTAGAGATTTTCGTCTTTAAAAAAGGTATAGCTTTTATCTCCACTCAAGCATAAAATCACCTGTAAACGATTATTTATTAAAAGAAAATAAAAAAATTACACGTTTCTGATAGAAAATCTGTTTAAAAGAATTAGTATCTACAATGTGTTGTACAAAAAGGAAGTCTTTTTCTTACAAAAAGTGGCAATGGTACACCAAAATCTTCAAAATCCCTTCAGGTGGTACGCAGTTACTAAAACGTTAGGAACCCCTGCTCTACAGAGTGTTTTATATTTCTAATCCTAACTATTTCAGCTCCTTCCTATTCTTCGTAGGTAATAATAGTCGTAAGGGTTGATTTTTAAGCATTAGTTTTGCCCACACGACTAGCATTGAATGTTTTCCTTTTTCTTTCGGTGATATACTGTATAGTAATTATTACATTAACCATTAAGTAAAAGAAATTACTATAATTCATTTTATTATCCATAAAATATTATCCAATTTTTTTCAACTAGTGGTTTATTTGCTTATGATTTTCAAAATTCAATACAATCATGTAAAACGATTCATTTTTCCTCATTTGAGTACAGCTTGTTATTATTTTATATCTTAATATTTTGCTTGGATATGCATGCAATAGAAAAAAACATGTAGAAGTAATTACCTTATTTTGAGTTTCATAAGGTAATTTTGTATTTTTAAAAGCAATTTTTGGGATGTATTTGTGCAAATCGTCTTGTTAGTTTTGGAAGTTTAAACAATGCCTAGGATTGTGTTTGTTAGGAGCGACAAGAGCTACTTTGTACGACCTAATAGGCCCTTAGTTGTAGAATGTAATACAGTTTATACAAGAGTTACATTAGTCTAAAGTTCAGTGGTTACTTTAAGCAAAGCTGGTTATAGAGTAAGACTCTAAGACAATATATTGTATGAATAATTTATAGTTCGGCCCTCAATCGATATATTGGTGGTGAAAAACAATAAACCTCAAAATAACAAACTCTCACATTCACACACACACACACACACACACACACACACACACACACACACACACACACACACACACACACACACACACACACACACACACACACACACACACACACACACCAGTGTGGGAGTTTTCTGGTCTTCTCCCCATCTGGCGCCTCCCCAGGTTGCGGATCGGGGGACGCTCACCACATTAGTGGAGAGTACTGCAAAAATAAAATATGCAGGGCGGACAGCTAAGACCAGATAAGGGAGGTACCCAGAAAATAAACCAATTATGAAAGGATGGCGGATGAAAAACAAGTACTACCCCAAGTGGACACCGGTAATACCGGGAATACCACCAGTGGTTCCGACCTGGTGCAAGCCCGGGTGACCGCTGCAGGCTCCGCGGATTTTGGGGGGAGCCAATCATCCATTCAAGGAAATACTGCAGGATTGGACCACTTGGATCCTGTAGCACAAAATACTGCAAGCGATGTAGAAGAGGAAATGTGGCGGAAACACCAGGAAGCCATTACTGAGCTTCTGAAGCTGCTACGCGATAGAGAGAAGAGGACGGTGAATAACGCAACACGTGCCCTTGCAAACAAGGTACAGGAATCCTTTAAACGAATCCTTCGGCAAAGGACCCAAAAGGCAGCCATGAAAACTACAGAGTTGTGGGCAATAAATCAACAGGGTGATGCGAGAAGGGAACTGTTCAAAACACCAGTAGGGGAAAGAACGGTCGGTGGACGACACCTGGGTTAACCAACTATCGATATCGTAGCAGATAATAGTACAGCCAAAAAGAGGAAGTAGCGCTCCCCGCTTATGGAAGACCCTGACAGAGTTACCAAGAAGGCGTCTATGGGAGAAAAAGCGCAACAGGCGGCTGCACAGACCCACATAAATGAGCTACAACAGAAGGAGTGGAAGCCAAAGAAGGAACACGAAGAAGAGCAATGGAAGCAGGTTACGGGAAAGAAAAAGCGTGCTAAAGAGAAACGGACATTACCTGTGAACCGTGCTGTCCCCTATGCTCGGAGGGAGAAAGATATTCCGATCACATAGCGGGTAGCTATAAGTGCACTCTCTTCCATGAGAAGAACAAGGGTAAACCCGGCAGAAGAAAATGAGAATATTACAGCATAATCTGAACCATTCTGAGGCCGCATACGATCTACTGACCCAACTGGTCAGAGAGATGAAAATTGACCTAGTGACTATGGTGGACCCGTACACTAGGCTCAAAACACAAGCATGGATTACCGATGCCACGGGAAAGGCTGCTATATGGTCGTGCAATGACCGCCCCTTTGAAGACCAGCCAGATAGCACCCAAAGAGGATATGTGAGGGCTAAGCTTGGAGGAGTGCATTTTTATAGCATATATGCTCCGCCCAGCCTAAACGCCAGTGAATTTACGGACCTACTTGACAGGCTAGTAAAGGATGTCAAGGAACACTCCCCCAGTGTGATAGCTGGTGATTTTAATGCCTGGGCATTGGAGTGGGGCAGCAAGAAAACGAATGAAAAAGGAAATAAAACGCTCCAGGCGATGTCCTTCTTGGATGTCCTCCTGAATTTTGGAACCCTCCCGACATTGGAGAGGAATAGTGGAAGCTCGATCGTTGATCTTACATGGGCTAGTCCCAGCTTGACCAGAGGGGGCAATGCCTGAACGGTACATGATATTTTCAATATGAGCGACCATCGGGTCATCAACATTGAAGTGATGGGGGAACAGGTTAAGAAGAGGCCCTCACGTAAAAGGACGAACCTTAAAGGATGGAACGCTAGTAAATTTGATGCGGAGCTATTCCAAGTGGCCTTCAATAGTGAAGCCATTACAGCAAATGATGCACAGAATGAGGTGAAGGAAGTAATGTGCAGAGTTGCCGCTGCATGTGACGCCACAATGACGCGAAAGCGTCCGAGAAATGATCACCCTGCCATGTATTGGTGGAATAATGACATCGCCAACAGTCGCCAGGAGGCCATCCGAGCAAGAAGAAGCGTCACTAGACGCGCGGCGTTAAAGCTGCGCGGCTCAAACTGGTTAAGGCCATCAAAAGCAGTAAGGCACACTGTGGCAAGAACTAGTGAAACAGGTAGAAGGTGACCCATGGGGCAGACCATATAAAGTGGTTATGAAAAGAGTAAACCCTCAATCACAGGCCTCACCCACCTGTCCAGTTCTATTGGAGAGGATTGTCACGGACTTCTTCCCGCGACAACAACAGCTACAGATAGGTAACTTCTGCACTGACGAGCCGGTCCCACCGATAACATTAGAGGAGCTAATGTCTGCGAGCTCAAGATTGAGAAACAATAAGGCACCAGGACCTGATGGTATCCCGAACATTGCCCTGAAAAGAACCATAAATATAGCGCCAGGGATGTTCCTACATATGTAAAATAGATGCGTACAGGAAGGGCACTTTCCTACCAAATGGAAGCTGCAGAGACTTGTCCTTTTGTCAAAAGGAAAAAAGCCACCGGACAAACCATCATCATATCGTCCACTCTGGATGCTTGACTCGGCGGGAAAGATACTTGAGCGGATTATGTATACAAGAATAGAGGAAATAGTTGAAAAGCATCTGTCAGATAGTCAGTATGGTTTTCGCAGAGGAAGGTCAACGGCTGATGCGATTAATATGGTAGTTAGCACAGCAAAGGATGCGACTACAGGAGACCGATGGACTGATGGTGAGAAAAAATACTACGCAGTAGTCACTCTGGATATGCAAAATGCATTCAACTCTGCAAGGTGGGGTAGAATAATGGAAGCACTGGACCAGTTCCATAGGCCTTATGTCCCAATCAGATCTAATTTGTTTAACCTGCAACATATAGATTTCAGTAGGAAGCCAATTAACTACGATTTGAACCGAATTTTTCAAACTCTCAATAAATGTATTCCTGCAGATTTGTTTATAAATATAAAAACACGGTATAACAATAATTATTATGTTTTAAAGGATATAACCTTTTATACTTCATTTACACATCTATTACAAGCCTTTGTGATTAGATAAACTGCATACCGATATCTCATGAATAAATTATGTTAATATTTATAGAAGAATTTTGTAAAATATTTTACCGTTGCATAGACATAAATATAATGTTTAAATTGACATTGAAACATTGCTCATCCTATAAGACATCCCATAAGACCTCAAAATTCTTGTCTCTTTAATCTAAAACCTATATATCTAATATATAAATACCTTATTCTAATAAATATGCAGTGTTTAAATTTAGCCTATATTATTATAAATAAATTTACTAAATAATGTACTAAACATGTATTTCATGTTTAACTCTAAATGTATATATTCTATGATTAGTTTTATGAAGATACTATATAATTAAACTTCAAAATATTTGGTCATAATTTAAAATTATAAAGCCAAACAACTGTATTTAAAAATATAATGAATTTTTTAAATCTAAATATCTTTTAAAAAAATTACATAAACCAATCCTAAGCTTTGTCTGTTGTCTGAAGATGAGTTCCTAATTTAAAAAAGTAAAATGTGAAATATTATTAAATAAATAATAACTCATTATATTTTTACCAATTCCATTTCAAAACGTTTGAATATATTATATACACTATTTAAATTAAATACCTTTTTGATTTATAAAATTGTATGTAATCAAAGTAATCAATATAATACGATCAAAGTTTTAGAAAGTATACGACTATTCTTTGAGCTTAGCTTGTGAGGCTATGTCAAAACAAGTAAGAGACATACACAAACCTCCCAAATTAATAATTTATTGATTCAAGAATATTATATACGGATATAATAGTAAACTGTCCAGATCATTTATTAAATATATATTATAATAAATGTGGAATTTCTTAGTTACCTTACACAAACTATTCTAGTTCTAAATAAATAATTTGTTACATGCATTTACTGCACGTTAAACGAGGTTTTACATGTCCAAATATTAAAAATTACCACTATAAAAGTGTTATTTATTTATCTCTAATATGGTAATATTTTCTATATTATATACAAATCCAAGAGTTATAATTATACAACATATAAAAATAAATTTCCCAAATTTAATATATTTCTGGAAGGACACCGCCATCTCATATTTCAATAGATATTATAGCACATTATGCTATATATTAGTTATTAACATATTTACTTACTTATTATTACATTAAAAAAATTCAATTCCTTGCTATATAATTTTATTTCATCATACAGTTAACCATTTATATGAACTTAGAGAGTTGTTTAAAATATTGTTACACTTTTATAAAATAATTTTATTAAAAATATTACTCTTTATATTACAAGGTAATTTCTAATATATATTACAAGGTATATTGCTAGGAAGATTACATTCTTTAATCAGGAAATACATTCTCGGAATATATTTTGTCCTTGATATTATTTTTGAAAACAGTTTGAAATTTGTATACGCAATTTTTTAAAATGAAAATCATAATTAATTCTCCAAAAAAAAAGAAATGCATAGAATAAATCAAAATGACTGTTAGAAATATTTTACAAAGAAGAACCTAAATACCTAAAAGCACGGAATTGTGTAGAAAAACGCACCGATAAAATTAAGTTTCACCAACAGTCAATAAACCTTCACTCTAACGTTCCGTAGTGAAATAAAACTAACCTCCCTTGAAGAAATGAATGAAACCAAATTAAATGATCGTATTCTAAAATTTAAAAACATGTGGGCACACATTTTCAGATACAAAAATAATATACTCAATATACATAAAAACTAAACAAGAGAGCAGCTATGGATCATGGGATTTCTGATGGAATTATAAATTGGATTATGAGTTCCTTGGAAAACCGGATAAGCACTGCTTCCTGGATGGGGTGCACGATAAATGGGATGGTCTCGGAGGGCTGCCGCAGGGTGGAGTGTTATCCTTTGCTGTGGAGCCTTGTCGTGGACGGCCTACTAAGGACACTCAGTGGAATGGGTGTCAAGGTGGTAGGATATGCGGATGACATAGCTATCCTTGTTAGGGGACCATTTGAAGAGGTCCTCAAAGACCTGCTTCAAGAGGCACTCAAGGTAAAAGAAGCATGGTGCAGGGAGAATGCACTATGCATTCAAGGAGAGAAATCTGTGGCACTCGTCTTCACTAGGCGATATAAAACTAAATCGCTGAAGTTGGTAATACTAAAATAAGCTACGTTGAGAGTGCTAAATATCTGGGAGTTATTCTGGATAGGAAGCAACTCTGGAGCATCTGGAGGATAAGTGCAAAAAAGCCATTGCTACGTTCTGGCAATGCAGAGGAGCAATAGGCACGAGATGGGGTTTGGGTCCACGTCAAATGCACTGGATTTATTCCGCCATTGTGGTGCCGAGGTTGGTCTTTGTCTCTATCGTCTGGTGGGACAGGGCACTGAAAGAAACAAGTAAAAGAATGCTGGACCGCGCGCAGGGGCTCTTCCTTAGAGGCATAACTGCTACAAGGAGAAGCACACCATGTGCGGCCATGAGGGTTATGTTGGGTTTTCCATCCTTGAGTCTTCAAATTAGGATGGAGGCAATGAAAACTGCGTACCGGCTAAGCTGTACTGGGCAGTGGAAGACAAGTAGCAAACTTCATAAACAGCTATTTGGGGATTCACTGAAGGAGCTCTGGATAGAACCTCAGGATAAGATTCTGTCTCTTAAAAGGGAAAAAGGAAACTACAAAATCCTTATTCCTGCAAGATAGGCATGGGCGGAATATAGACCCAGACATGGTGAAATCTGGTTCACCGATGGGTCCAAGATGAAGGAAGGAGTGGGAGCAGGATTTAGAATCAAACATTGTGCTTTACATGCGCCGGAGGCCTTAAAGATTGGTCAGCGAATGATGATCCGTTACAGGAACATGCAAAGTGGTTTCCTAAATGTAAATACGTAGTGAGTATAAGTGATAAACAGGCCAAGATGGGGGTAGACATCTGTACAACAGACGATGAAGACTACTCGGACGATGACGGTGTAAACAATCAGGATGATCGTACGCTGTGCAAGATTTGCTGTATCGATGAAATACAGGTTGCCCTTCTACCGTACGGACATGTGTTTGCCTGTCTGGGGTGTGCATTGAACCTTCAAGAGTGTAGCATATGTAGAGTGTAGACATCCGCTACGATAAGAGTATATCTATCGTAGCTAAGCCTAATGTAAATACTACTATGTGTTCAATAAAACGATTTTGTATACATGTGTTTGTACTTATTGTCGGAGAAAAAAACGAAACTCCTTTAATAAAACAGACAATATAGATAGATCAACAAGGGATAAGGTAATAAGTACTAGTGTCTTGATAATAGAGACGTATATTTACATTAATAATATGATTTGAACAATAAACAAAATTAAACATTCAATCCTAAATCTAATTACAATTGCTCTGCTATCGCTTTATAAACGTTACCGTTGCAATCAGCTTGACAGGTCCCAACCCGCATGAGACACATTACTAGATATCTAGGTAATTAATATATCAAGTCAGCCTCTAAAATAGACAAGTTTAACACTATCTCTTCTTCTGTAAACTGTAAAAATTCCAATCATCTGGCATAATTTAGGTTAAATATAACTTCGCAAAAACATGTAAACTCGTGTGCTAGGTCTAATGCTAAATCTAGTGTGGTATTTCTAACAAAAATATAAACTGTCGTTAGAGTGTATTATAAAACTGATTAGGGCAAAACACAGCAAAGTCATTGATAATATCGTCTGAGAACCTGTTGACAGTATTCCCAGCTCCCATGTGTTTGCCTGTAAAGTATTCGTCTAAAATTATATATCTGTATGGTTTACATTATTGGCAATATAACAGCTGCCTCAAACAAATGATTACAAGTATAAAATATATTTAAATAGGTAAATATACTGATCAAATCGCCATCTAAATAGCTTATAATCTTGGTGAAAGCATTCAACTGATGCCATGGCGTGTTTGAAAAGTAACACAAAGGTTATTGAAATAATGTTATCTATACCTTGTAATATCGTCTGAGAACCTGTTGACAGTATTCCCAGCTCCCATGTGTTTGCCTGTAAAGTATTCGTCTAAAATTATATATCTGTATGGTTTACATTATTGGCAATATAACAGCTGCCTCAAACAAATGATTACAAGTATAAAATATATTTAAATAGGTAAATATACTGATCAAATCGCCATCTAAATAGCTTATAATCTTGGTGAAAGCATTCAACTGATGCCATGGCGTGTTTGAAAAGTAACACAAAGGTTATTGAAATAATGTTATCTATACCTTGTTCACACAAATATCCCCCGAAGGGGAAAGGAGAGGCCCACACCCGCCAACTCCATCGTGACATCCTCCAAAAACAAGGATGCCTCCGTATATCAACGACCCTCCTGCTTGACAAGTACATTCACCTTACGGACCTTTACGGCCACTCCAGAGGGGATGCATACTCCTTACGGACTGCGTAGAGTGGCGCCAGTGGGCTTTCATACTTCTCGTTCACACTACCCGTCAAGCAGGAGGGTCTAAAAATTACTTTTCAAAAACTTTGTGTGAAAATATCAACATTTGCCGGTACATAGCTATTCATTTTGTTTACTCATTCGTGGAGTTTTGTAGCCATAAGTTGGTAATCATTGTGCATAAATACATTTTTTGGTTAATCTGAATATTTATAGAAAACGATACATAGCTAATCATTGTGCATAATTAATACCTATATATAATCTAGCGTCTGTTAAGCTGAATACTTATAGAATACATAGCTAATCATTATGTTTACCTAACCACAAGACAGTAATCAATCTACATATTTAATACCTATTAATCTAGCGTCTGTTAAGTTGAATATCTATACAATACATAGCTAATCATTATGTTTACCTAAGCACAAGACAGTAGTCAATGTACATATTTAATACTTATTAATCTAGCATTTGTTAAGTTGTATATATTTATACAATACATAGCTAATCATTATGTTTACCTAACCACAAGACAGTAATCAATCTACATATTTAATACCTATTAATCTAGCGTCTGTTAAGATGAATATCTATACAATACATAGCTAATCATTATGTTTACCTAACCACAAGACAGTAGTCAATGTACATATTTAATACTTATTAATCTAGCATTTGTTAAGTTGTATATATTTATACAATACGTAGCTAATCATTATGTTTACCTAACCACAAGACAGTAATCAATGTACATATTTATTACTTATATATAATCTAGCGTCAGTTAAGCAGACTATTTATACAATACATAGCTAATCATTATGTTTACCTAACCACAAGACAGTAATCAATGTACATATTTAATATTTATTAATCTAGCGTCTGTTAAGTTGAATATTTATACAATACATAGCTAATCGTTATGTTTACCTAACCACAAGACAGTAATCAATGTACATATTTAATACTTATTGATCTAGCGTTTGTCAAGTTGAATTACAATACAGTACATAGCTATTGATTTTATTCGCTCATGCGAGGACGTTTGTAATCGTAAGGCAGTGTGTTGTACCCGTCGTCGTCCAATTTCCTCTTTGCACCTGTTAACCTGAATATTTTACTTTCAGACATCGTGATGAAGTCACGATCCTATGTGCGATGAATCCTATCTCTAGTGGCTACTATAGGATCGCTACCTTCCAAAACCATCCGTTTCATCGACTCAAAATTGACCGTGGCTGAGGTACTGAGATTCAGGGTCAAGCCTTTGACTTTGCACACGGTCACGTGTTTGTTTTTATTTGTAGACCAGACTTTGTAGGCGTAGACTTTAGGAACTCCAGAGACGAATTCGGTGATGTAAGACCCCTGGCCTTATTCCAAGAGCTCGTCAGTCATCTGGCCTAAATGATCTCCAGTCACTACTCTTGGCAAACCCTCCCTATGAAGGTATACTACGCTGTCGGTATCCTTGTAGATACGTTGAGGGCCTAGAGCGTCCATATATTCGTACAACTTTAGCCGGGCGTGGGCGGTGGTGTAGACGGCCAGCACAACGTTGACAGTGG
The DNA here is from genome assembly GCA_036971475.1 of Prosapia bicincta. Lineage (NCBI taxonomy): Eukaryota > Metazoa > Arthropoda > Insecta > Hemiptera > Cercopidae > Prosapia > Prosapia bicincta. The sequence continues at coordinate 236,132,760 of JBAIZL010000004.1, forward strand.
GTAGTATCTCGCAAACGTCATCCGAAAACTGCCAATTTACTACCAAAACGTCTTCGTTTACTTCCTGTATGTGATTCACGTCAATTGAAGGGCTCTGCAACATTTTAAATAACTCCTGAGGCTGCCTGATAATCGACGTTTTCGACTGATTCTCCCTCTGTCCGAATTTTCCCCAAAACGAATTCAACATCAGTTTTGCCAACGAGCGGGATCCTTCGTTTTTAGCGATCTTTGACTGGTCCAAACGGACACCCTCGTTGATGAAATAATCTTCTACATACTTTGCCCTGTCCTCTTCGGTCCCGGCACCAGCCGGGGTAGCCTGACGCCTCCTGTTTCATCTTTAGAAATTTATTAATAAACTCTTTAAACAGGCCGTCGTTTCCTGAAGCCATCTCGTACTGCCACATCTCGTGCATTTCCACAACGACATGGCCCTTCTCTACCGCCTTGCGTATCTCGTTCATGGTCCATGTGCCTGTCAGAACACGCTCGTCCACCGTATAGCCGCATTCGCCAGGATTCAGAGTGTCGCCGCATGTCCGACATAGTACAAACATCATCTTATTATTCATCTTTAGCGGCAATACGGGATAGTAGAGCGCTGCAGGCGGCAGAATTGTGCACTTGAGCAACCCTTCGGCGCTCATCCCCAATTTCCTGCATTCGTCGTTGCCGACGGCTAACTTTCGGTGTCCAATCGGGTATTTTCCGTACTTGCATACCCATGGGTAGAGCGAACACACGTCGGCGTACTGGATTGTTTCGTCCTCTTTAGCGGCGCAGTAGGTCTTTATATTTCCCGTCCTGCCGCCGAAGAAAGCGTCGCGGGGGTTAAGAGGCGCTGCGTTTAGGACGGGGTGGTTGTCGAGGTAATCTAAGGACTTGTCGTTTTTCTTCTGCTGCCTAAATACCCACTCCCACATCTCGACGACTTCGTAGCCAGCCCGTGAGATTTTAGCGTTCTTGGCTTTTGTCCTTTCGAAACGTGCGTTGTGCGTGTCCGCCGGATCATCCTCCAGAGCAGCGTCACTTCCGTTGGGGAAGCACTTGGGACAGCCATGAAACCATCATCCTTGGTATTCGTACACGGTGTTTGTCTCCATTCACAGTCCGTCAACCTTTAAGCCGTCGACCTTCATCTCGCGGCCGTTACCCGCATGACTTATTTGCAGGTTGCCTTCTGTTTCGAGCTACAGCATCCATTGCAGAGCGATAAACGATTGTTTATCGGCCAGACGGTAGCCGGCTTTCGGAAGTATGGCTATGGTGTTTGGTTTTAGAAAATTTCTTCTAAACGCCAGGTTACAGGCGCCAGCGATGGTCACCGCCTCTAGAAACGGATCAACATTACACTCTTGTAGGAAACAGGTCCTGAATTTCAGGCACGCCTGTGCCAAGATCTCCACGTCCGATAGGCAGTATTCGAATATCTCCTTTTGAAAGTCAAAGACGTACCCGTTGCGCACCTGGTCGTCATACCATCGTGAGAACTCTTCGTGATTCTTGTCAAACATAGAATCGGGGCAATAGTACTCTTTGGCAGGCATGGGGCCTACATACGATTGGTTTGCCTGTGTGTTGAAGAGGTGCGGAAAATATCCCTTTTTCTTTTCCGGAGGCAGATCGAAGGCTTTAGGCAGTTTAGACAAAGCCATGGGCATGTAGTTTAGAGAGTCGATGAACTTTGTATTGTCAATCTCCATCAGGATGACCTTGGTGCCTCGCGTAATCAGGTCGGGTGTGAATTGAGTCTCTTCTATCACGTACTTTAGGATAAATTGAAAGTCAAAGGCCTGGCCTTACAAACACCTTTTTGTATGCCTTTCGCACCTCCATAAGGTACGCCATGAACCCGTTGATGGGATCCTCTCTGAACACTCGGGTTCTATCCGTGCACTGTAGGCAAGCGCCGCCGTTCATACACATCCAACAGTATTGCTTTGATACGCACAAGTTGACTCGATGCACACGAGCGTCGTTAATAACTTCGTCTTGGAGAGTTTCAAGATCAAAGAAGACGAAGAGACAGTTATTTGATAGCGGGCGACGTGAATCAATTCTCATGTAGCACAGATGACCTGTTGGCATGTAATCCTTACACACTTTACAATAGCTCTGGCCGCATACGTGAGGAGCTTTTCTTGGTTTCGTTAGAATGTATCTATTACAGTCTGGACACTTTCTTATAGCCCGGCATACGCTTTTCATGTGCGCTTTAAAACAAGCTCTATTTTGAAATTGTATATTGCAGTCGCCACACATAATGCCGAGCACACACGGCGGAGACCTCTTGCAAGAGCTGCATTGGGCTGAGCATCTATGTCGCAGGCGCTTATCGTATGGAACATGAGACAATTCGCAATAGTATTTACAAGCGAACGCACCTGTCAAATTTGTAACAACGTTGAAGTGGTTGGCGTGATATAACAAATTTAGCTTGTGCCTGGGGTTCTGAACGTCGCCTTCAAAGTAAATATCACGACCTTTGCTGCCGTAATTGTAAACGGTGATTTTATAATCGGAGAGTAAATCTTGAAACTGTTGCAATTCTCGAATCCCGGCACCACCATCTCCTATCTGCACCCCGGCGTCCGCCATTAGCTGTTTTGCTCTTTTAGTTTGACGATTGTACCTGTCCATACACACAAGCTTGTACTCGGGTTCTCTTAACGCATGCGCTATAGCTACAACCAGAGCACGGGGTAAACAGAGGGTGTCCGTATTTTTAATCGTAACAATCCCCTTCCTACGGTGCGATTCTTCTTTGAAGTTATTATACAGTCCGGGTCTTACACGCCCACGCCCTATAGGTACTTTAACCTTTGTACAGGTCACTCTGAAGGTGTCGTCGGCTTTAAAGGTGGCTCCGTTGCTCTGGATAATGAAACCAAAGATGTTAAACAAGGCGTCCACAGTTATCGAAGATGCCGCTCTAAAAGCAATATATTCAGGGGCGTGGTTTCGGAGATTTATTCTCTTCATGGTGAAGCCTAATTGTATGTCTTCGGTAGCGTTGTTCTTCATAGTCTCTAAGATTTCCTCTAGTCCTCGTCTGACCCATTCCAACTCGTTTTCCGCCACGGGTACGGGGTTGAAGTTGAATGTCACTCTAGTACCGTGCAAACGGAATTTTCTTACATATGTCTGGTCCGTTGATACAATACGAACGGCCATTTTGCAGATACAATTCACTACAATAGATCTTAAATTAACACAGGTATATGCTATATATATATTCAAATTGAATCTATGTGAAACAGTTTAATTTTGAATTAATCGCTAATAATAAATCTAGTTGTTTGATAATACTCGTACTAACAATTGTATTTGCTAGATATTTATTCAATTATATGTTATGATTAAATTGTTTTCATAGATATTCAGATCAACAAAGATATCTACTATAATATTAGGTTATACAAATTATTCAACTCTGATTCACAAAATGATTACAAATTGCTCCGATTGCGTTAATATAAGACTCTAGTATATAGACTACAGATTTCACACGAGAACAAGTAACAACAAGATAGCTCACCAGAATGTTTCTTCTTCCAAAGCTGGATAGCAAGTGGTGGTTGTCACGATGAGATTTATAAATCATAAACGCCTGCCCCTCCATACCTCTACAAATGGCATGGCCCGCCTAGATGTAATCAACAGACGTGGTTATGGAGCGGTTCATCTCGCATGGACTCGTCCACTCCCCTCTCAAATGGACTCTTCCACAGCTATGTATATTATATTGTATACAGATAGGAATCCCCTCCATACCTCTACAAGTGGCTTCGTCCGCCGAGATGTAATCAAAAGATGTAGTTATGGATCGGTCCAGTTCGTATGGACTCGTCCACTCCCCTCTCAAATGGACTGTTCCACAGCTATGTATAATACATTATATACAGGTAGGAATATAGTATTTTTGCATAGTCTCGTGGTTTATCGACACATTTAAATTATATAATATTGGGTACAATTTATATCTGTGCACTGTAAAAATATTATATGTTAGTGTAATATATCATCATGCTGAATACCCTATTGTATATACTGTTTCATATACCGGCCCTTTTCCATAACGGATCCCTATATCGTTAGCCTTATCCAATATTATATGTTTATGCTGCTCTTATATTGTTAAAAACACTCTGTTGATTTGGCCTTTATATCTATACGCATTTTACATCTATAGAATGTAACCATAGAGCTGTTTGTTTACTTAAACTATAGCAACCCTCATAATAAATCGATACGGTAGTCAACACAATTACAATCGCCTTGTTTCACAACAACACAGCTGTGCGGGTTATAGACCTGTTATAACGGTCGCCAGCTGTCATTGCGGTTTTAAAATTATGAGTTATCTCTGCATGCCTGCACATGTAGGGCACGCGGTCACCGGTAATGTAGGTCGCGTGTATTCCCTCACACGATATAGCTTTGTTGTTTTGTTTATTAGTTTGGTAGCATACACCTGTGCCCCGCATCAGCCCAGGGTAGGCCGCTCTGGTTATAGGTGCGCGAGTCGCTCGAGCGCTGATACGTCATCAGATAACCACTAAATCTTTCCAAAAGTTACCCCCACCACCGGAGCTATTCCAGGGTTACTTTACCTAAGGGCCGGCCTCGAGATGGCTTTACCCGAGGGCTAGCTCCTAGGTGACTTTTTACCTAGGACCCCGATTAATTTTGGCAATCTGAAAACAACCCACAGGTGATCCCACCCCCACAGCCTACCATAATGGACTCTACACATATCCCGTACGGTCTTTTGATCCAAACGGTCGATTTTTGGCAATTTCATATTTTATTTAAATACTACCCCTAGGTGAACCCGCCCCCGCATCGGTCCATAATGGACTCTAGACATATCCCTTACTGTCATTTGATCAACCGATCGATTTTTGGCAATTTCATATTTTATTTAAAAACTACCCCTAGGTGAAACCACCCCCAACCGTAGCGATAATACACTCTAAACTCACCCTATCGGTCAAGGCACATTTTTCCAAAATGTTTTCAAAAACTACCCCCCACCCCGAATCTAAACCCGGAGCTACCCCCGGGGAAGGTCCTGAACGTAGCTGAGGACACCCCTACACCTAAGGGTGGGTTAGGTTTGATCCAATTTGGCTAGCTTAGGTCAGTGGGTTGGAATTAATTTTTTTCGAATAACTACCCTTACCCCTCTAAACGTGGTCAAAGCCACCCCCAAGGCTAGGATCAGGGCAGCATCAACCCCCTGCATCATCCAAAACTACCCCTATAGTCCTAGGTGAAGTACAGAGCCAGTTAGGGGTAGTTGTGCCAAAGTGGGGTCACATCTACTGGCATAGCTTTTTTACTACGAAATTTCTACGAAAAATCATTGCGACAGTATTTGTTAAGCGTGATTCTACCAGTCACAGTGTGTGTGTGTGTGTGTCTCTGTTTGTGAGTGTGTTTGTTTGTGTGTGTGCGTGTGTGTGGGGGGGGTGTATTTGCTCTTATGTGTATGAAATTTGTCGTGTTGTATATTTATCATTACGACGAAAATTTAATGAAATAACACTTATCTGAATAAAAGGAATAAAGTTCTTTAAAATTGCCAGATCTAGAGTGGCAGGCAACTCAGGAGCTCTATTGGCAACTAAAGGGCAAGTCTACATTTAGTTTCATTTTAATTAAGATTGTTTATTCTTTTCTTTAAAATTGTTAGTATTTGTTTGCTTACAACGCAAAGCAGATGTGAATGACGCTAATAGTATAGTTTAAAACACGAGTTTAAAATTTAGAATTTTCATTTCCCTGTAGTTTTGGTCTTTATTTTAGCCGTTGTTATTCGATAAGTTACAGAACTCGCCAGGCTACGTGTTCTGTCACTTTCACTCTAATAATAAATACGTATATTTGAGAAAGGGCATGTTTAATGTTCTTTAAGTGTTGTATTCAACTCTAAACGTTTCAAACTCAAACTATAGGTGTTTTTTTTACAGCCATCATGGTTAGTGAAATAAACATTTATTCGTGCGTTTTGAACCTGAACATTCTTGCACAATAGCATTCCCAGTCAAAGAAAAACAGTTTTACTCATTAGCATGGATCACTGAACTCTATTTTGCATTAAATAAAAATCAAGAAACATTTTATTGATGAAACGTAGGAGTTTTAGATTGGTGTCTAAGTCAGTCTCTGAATGTAGTGTGTTTTGTATGTGTATGGCAAAATTTGATTTGGGTTGTGTCTTTCTTATCTGTTTTTTCTTTTCTTCGTATCTTGTGGTAAATGTTCTCGCAGTTTGTCCCAGCTTTTACATAGGACGAACACAAAGAATAAACCTTAACACAGTAGAAAACTATGAGATATATAAACCCCGTAAATACTATCCACAACACATACTAAATGACAAAACACACTCCCAATCAAACACTAATATGAGGGCATAATTAACAACTACTGTATGAACAATAACACACCATAGAACAGAAATACACCCCAGACTCGCACCAAAACAACACCTGAACAACAGTCTTACCAGTAATTCACAGCATTGAACAATGCGCTGACCTAACGCGAAACGCGTCTGCTAAGTAAATCAGACAGTAGGTGCTTTTTTCAAGTTAATACAAACAAGTGTAATTTCTATAAAAACTTCAAGATGTACAACACCAAAACTGTAACTTTTTAATAAATATTATTCCTTGATGAAGTGCAATAAAGGTTTTGTTCCACTGTATCTTGATTTCGTTTAATAGTTATTTTCCACTACAATTTATACTTTCTAACTCTCTCATGTATTCAAAATCTTGAATATTTAGAGTTATAAGAGTACGATAAAAATTATCTGAATACATTGTAAAATATATCGAATTAAGATTAATTTCAATATTTAGATATATTCTCGCTTTCACAATGCAAAAGGTGAACTCAAGAAAGACATATTTCATAAATATAAATATAATAATATTGAAAATATTTTAATTTTAAACCAAGCATGTGCATTATCAAATATTTTCCAAATCAGATTGTTTCGTTAATAAACTTTATAACCATGTGATTTATTATCAATCACACAATTAATATAAATATTAGGCGTTGACTCAACAAAACAACACCTGAGCAACAGTCCTACTAGAAATTCACAGACAATGCGCTGACCTGCTAAAGCGTCTGCTAAATAAATCAGAAAGTAGGTGTTTTTGTCAAGTTAATACAAACAAGTGTAATTTCTATAAAAACCTCAAGATGTACAATACAAAAACTGTAAGTATTTAATAAAATTTATTCCGTGATGAAGTGGAATAAAGGTTTTGTTGCACTGTATCTTGATTTCGTTTAATAATTATTTTCCACTACAATTTATACTTTCTAACTCTCTCATGTATTCAAAATCTTGAATATTTAGAGTTATACGAGTACGATAAAAATTATCTGAATACATTGTAAAAAATAACGAATTAAGATTAATTCAATATTTAGATATATTCTCGCTTCCACAATACAAAGAATGAACTCAAGACATATTTCATAAATATAAATAGATAATTATTGAAAATATTTTAATTTTAAACCAAGCATGTACATTATCAAATATTTTCCAACTCAGATTTTTTAGTTAATAAACTTTATAACTAGATAGCCATGTAATTTATTATCAACCACACAATTCATATAAATATTAGGCGTTGACTCAATACACCTAAACATAAATTGTGTGTAAAAGCATTTCCCGTTTTAATTGAAAACAGTGGAATAAAATTCAAAATTTGATTGCCCTATGTTGTCAAAAGCAGACAGCACTTGTAGTAGAAATGGAGGAGTCTGGAACCTTAACATTTACTGACATCCGTTTAGTCTTATTGACGTGGATTTATTTTATTTTTAAATATATCTCATGTTAATGTGTCACCCTGCTTATAGAATCTACTACTTAAATGTGATGTGTATCATAGGCTCCGTCATTCCTTGCATTTTTGTCCTTTTTTTAAACAAACAATTTAAAGCCGCTAAAATACGTGATACTCTAGAAACGGTCATTAGTAAAAATATGACACCGAAACTAATCCATATATATATATATATATATATATATATATATATATATATATATATATATATATATATATATATATATATATATATAGCCAAATTTGAAAGAGAAAATTGAAAAATATTTTTAAAAAACAAATTTAATATAATAACATTGTCTAGATTAATAATATTTCCTAAAATTGCCGAGATTAGTAAATTGATCTAGAGTCGCGGTATAGAGGGGACAACAGGCTGAAAAAATCATAGCCTCACAGGTTTCAAAAGAAAATAATGCCATATAGAATAAAGAATTCTTCCGCTGAAAAGGTTTTTTTAAAATTTACCAAACAGACCTACAGTGCTACTAGTGATGAACTACAATAACATAGGAGGTGATATTTAAGTAAATAAGATAATATAAAACAAGGAAATTAATAAAACAAAACTTTACAAACAATAACTATTTGTTTTTTTTTAATTATCCTCTGTTTTAACAGTCCAGCTAACAAAGAAACAAATAAGCATATTTGCGAACGTTGTTAGAGGTTATGTGTAGGCCAACTTGTCACTATGAAAACGGTATTTTGAGAAAGCTAGTTGGACAAAACGAAGGAGCGAGGGGGAAGAGACTTTTTACTGACACTAAATAAATGACACAGTAATAGTGATGCCTTTGAAAGAGTTATACTTTTACTTTCCCGGGGAGTGTTGGAAAAGATGATTGGGTACGCCTAAGTATCTGAAATGAACAATCTCGATAGGGATATAGTGAATTATTAACCTTGAACCCGTAAGACGCTACATTCTACTAAATAATAGTTGCATTTAGTAACGTATTATTTTATTGTTTAACAAATCCAATCATTTTCCTTTTATTAGGTAAATGATTATTGGAATAACCAGAAGCTATTCATAAAGACAACGCTAAGCTCTTACTGCCTTTAGAAGAGCCTTAATTAAACGAAATAATTAATTATTCCCTAGAGTAGAGAGTTTATTACTTCCATTAGCTACATAATTCTTTTTTATCTTGTTTCGCTTCTTGAGAGTATGTAGGTATTATTTTTCATAAAGATATAATACAGGAAAAAATGTGTGCAAACATAAAATTTCAGCAAAGTGAATGTTTTAGGAGGCGGCCGACATCGTTTTTGGACATCGCAGTCGGGCCATCAAATATATTTAGGTATTTTATAAGATTTTTTTAGAACATATTTTACTGCTGACGTTTTTATTTCATGTTTTCTAATTGATACGGCCCTTATAACGCTTCATAGCTTTGCTTATTGTCAGGAGCATGTTGCATTTATTATACATAAGACATAAATGTATATGCTATAAACGTTTGAATATTTTACAATCGTTAGCAAATGACTAATTTTATTTATAATAATCTAGAAACACGTATGGGGAAAGCTTACGGAAATAATCCAGTTCGGCAATATGGATACGATAAACGTATCACCATGGGTGAGTTTATTGGGTTTCTGACTGTCCGATAGCTGATAATAGTTCGCTAGCTATGACGTTTACCTTGCATACTTTTTGTTTGAAATTTTAAGTAAACTGCAAAGACTAATAAAAAGTTAATAAACAATAAAAACTACTAAAACCAATTAATATAAAGATATTTAATAAACACCTATTTACCTTAATTTTTATTTTATTCATTATCTGTCAATAAATACAATCTTTTATTTCCACGTATAAATGTTTTACTAAGGTTTGGTACTTTTTATATTCTATCTATGGCTATACTGAAAGCTTATTTAGTATGGCGTGTAAAACTATTTTAAATATTAATGTTTAAACTTAGGAGAGTTCACAATATAACTATTTTTATCATGAAAATAATCAACTGATAAAAGAACTTTTAAAACTGAAGGTAACGTTTAGGTACGTTTCATTTAGAATTGATATTATTCAGGTCACCATAGATACTTGCAATTAGACATAAACTGTATTATGTCCAAGACTTACAACGATTTGAAAACTGGAGGTAACGTTTAGGTACGTTTCATTTAGAATTGCTATTATTCAGGTCACCATAGATACTTGCAATTAGACATAAACTGTATTATGTCCAAGATTTACAACGATTTTAAAACTCTAGGTAACGTTTAGGTACGTTTCATTTAGAATTGCTATTATTCAGGTCACCATAGATACTTGCAATTAGACATAAACTGTATTATGTCCAAGGTTTACAACGATTTTAAAACAATATTCATTAGACGATTTGCGACGGTCTACCTTCCCAGACTCCTCCTGAACGTTTTCCTCTATGGGTCTACACTTACCTGATAGCATCCGATGCAGGTAAAATTTGAAACAGGTAGACCTGACACTAACCAGAACCTTGACTGCTGCTTGCCAAATTCTGGCAGAGAACCAGTCTCTGGACTTTTATTTTCAAAACCTATTTTACTGATATTTAATCCTTTGAGTCACACTATATCTCGGGGGATATTTTTATTTAAAGGTATCACAGACTAGTGACCAGATTGTAGGATTATATTAGAAATTTGATTAGTGAAAAATAGGTTTAACTCTTAGTCGTTAGTTAGTAAAAACCATAAATTTGTATTTATATAAAATAGTAAGTAGTAGAGAGAATTTATTTCTTACTTAATTTAAATTACTTTGAAATTATATCAATATTCTAAATTTAAATTTATAATCATCATAAATTTATTCAAAAAGACTTACTACAAATATTATTCTTTCAAGTCAATTATTTAATGGACCTTTTATACTGTTAACAAATTATGAATCCAACCTGTAAAGATATACAATATTTAACAAAGGTTTGTTTTTAATTACGTTCTTTTGACTAATGTGGTGATATTTCCCGTTTTACTACTGCATTAATTTTTGTAATTTTTAATAACTATTCATCTATTTTATTTCAAATTTATGATTTGATTGTATGAAGTTTAATTTAAATTGAGTTTTAAAAAACCATTTACATTTTAATAATTTACATTTATTTTTAAAATATTTTAATATATTTCCAAATTATTTCATCTTGTGATGAAACCATAATTATGACTACAAACAATTATAAAATCTACTTTTACATTATATTTAAATTTATTTATTTCCTTCAAAAATATTTTTTTTATAAATGTTTACCAACATTTATATAAACTTATCCCCTTTCAATTAAAATTTATTTAATTAATTTCTTTTAATTATATCTTGTTATCAAAATATCACATAAACAAAAATCATTTGTAAAAAACCACATGGATTTTATATAAAAAGTCATGAAATAATAATAGTTTTAAAACAAACAGACTTATAAATCTAAACATACGTATCAATTGAGAAATTATTATTTTATTATTCCAAAATTTGTTATTATTTAATTGAGTATTTGCATTTAAAGATATTTTAAAAATTAATGTTTACTTTGCAAATCTCGCCTTATTGAAGTCATTAAAAAAAGTTTTAAAATCAATATAAATTTTTTACAATCTTTTTAGACTAATACATATTTAATTTAAATTACTTTCAATATAAGAAAAATAGATATTTAAAATTTGTTTCTTGAAGTTCATATAAAATTTTAAATTCTCAAACAAAATTAAATAGGCAATTTTAAATTTTTTAAAGATGACTATAACTTGTTTTAACAATTCACTTTCACGGGAATCCTCTTCTGGATCAACCCTTGGTCCGGTGTGTTGGTCCTGGCTCCGGTCTGTACTTAACTATGGGGTAGAATCTCCCCCTCTCTCTCCTACTTGCTCTCGCTCCGCGTGGATTCTTTTTGGTTTGGCTGTACTGGGTGTCTTCTTTGTTTTGTGGTTTATGCTTTTACCAGATCGTATTTTTACATAAATTTGAATATGTCAATTCTTTAAAGTTCGTTATTCTTGTCCTTATGCTATTTAATCAATTTAACTGTTCTTTATTTCACTGTTTCGACATTTATTTTTTGGCGTTTCAAAAACCCTTTATTCATGTTTACTGTTTTTTGCTGTTAATATAATTCAGCATTCATGTAACAACGCGTAACAAGTATGTTTTTTCTTTATTTTGAAAACAGCAGCATACTTATGTTAAATGTTCAATTTTAGGGGAAACCCTACATTTTCTATTTATCACTCACAATTAATTTTAAAACTATTTCTAGCCTGACATCTCACCTTTGGCGTTTTGTCTCCAGGCATAATCTTAGTAAGTGTCTTTTCTACTAGTGGTTATTTTATATCACTTACTCTCAACTTTTTATAACCAATCAGAAATTGTTTCAAATCGGCTGTTGCTCCAGATTCCCACTCCTCCTCTTTAATTACTATTTATCTGTTACCACTTCTACCCCTCCTACTTTATGAGGTACAATTAAACGATTTTGCATATATAAAATTTTAGCAAAATCCTACTCCTAATAACAATGAAATGTCTATGCTGCTTCTAGCTTAAAACTGGCGTTCGACATAAATAAACATGGAATTGGTTGCTGCGAAATTACATCGCGTCTCTTTCAAAACGACTTTTATTTAAGTCGCATGAAAAAAAAGTTTCATAATATTTTTAAACTCTTCTACATTATTTTTGTTAAAATTTTTTAATTTCTCTGATCATATGGTTACACGATTTGGGACCGTTATAGTTTGTCCTCTTTGAAATTATCTAGAGTAGCTCAACATTTTTTTATTTTTTACAATTTATGAAATTATTTTTTTACCGATTAAAAATATTGGAAACAGAGTTATATCAATATGGGAGAAATTTTGTCTAGAACTATTATGTGGTCTAGAAACAATTACTTTAATTTAGAAACAAAAACCGCTTTACCAAAATACCTTTTTCCTAATGGTCAGTAAATTTTACCATACCCACCATCTACACAACCTACATAAACTACATAATTATGCTATTTGCAACCTAAAATATTGAAGTTGTGATGTGTTTGTGCGTAGCGTCATAATTAAAATCATAATTTATTTATTTAATTCTTTAAAAAATGCTCGCCATTAAAATTTTAAATGTGAACTCATAACAGAATAATTGGATTTTAATTTTACACTAAATGCAATGTTTCTTAAACATATGTTTTTTTTATTTGTTTATTGTAACACCCGTATATAATGAAAAAACAAATAAAAATAACACACAATAAATGCATACATCTGAACATAAAATATTTAATAACTTCATGTTGTATTAAAAACTATGAAATTGAATGCATTTATCTTTAGTTGTTAAGAGCAGAAAGCACTTGAAGTGGAGATGGGCCTGTTTTGAACGGGTTTTGTATAGCTGAGGCCTACCCATCAACAATAATTGCCATGTGTCGTTTTTTGTCCTTGGAAGGTTTTATATTTAAAATGATTTTGGATTTGACCTGTTTTAAGTACTATCTACACTCCGTACATAATTAAAGTGTAGAAATATAAAATATTATATTCAAGGTTGGTAAATCGATCAAGGAGAAGAAAATGGTTGATTTTTCGAATCTATATTTGTCCTTTTTTTCATAAAGTCATCAAAGTTTCGACAAATAAATGACTCTCCTATTGTAGTCATTAGGTATGTTCCCTAATGAATGCACTAGGATATTATTACAATCATTATGTGCAGAAGACAAATTCACATTTACTTCTAGTAACAACAATCAAGCAGTTTCTCGCTTCTTGTTATTGCAGAGACAGCATTATATACGGCATTAATTTATCTTAGAAATAATTATTCTCCAAGAAGATATATAGCTCAAGTTAGAGGAAACCCTTAACTTCAGATAGACTATTCCACGGTCAATTAATTTGATGATGTCTCTCTACTGCTCCTACAGAGGTCAACACTCATTAAGAGCGTGTACTCTGCTCCATTTTAGTAACATTTACTTTCACGTATTTAAATTATTTACATTGTTTACATTATTCTTCTCTATTATTACACGGACATGTAGAATATGTATTTATACAAAAAATATTCATTTCATAAATAGTAATTATCATTGACTCACTAATATTTAATAAAAAGATGTGTTTAATAAATAGACCTTATGTATCTTTAAAATGACAACATGTGTCGCAACTTTATAATTTTTCAATTCTCTATACCTGTAATCTATAAATCGATACCTTTCTTTCTTTGGTTCTCTGACGGGAATGTAGATATAAAAGTGAACTTAAATCGTCTCCCGTAAAGCCTAAAACAGTAGTAATAAATCATTTTAAAGTTATATGTTGTGGAAAGGTGAGTAAACTATTAGGTTATATTTTCCCTATTATATCACATTCAGTAATATAATTTTCCGAAACATATTACAGAGCTTTTATTTTCATTATTCAATTATTACATTCAAACTATGTGTTTTAGCTTGGTTTTTTTATTAATTTTCATACCTATTTGAATGTAAAAGGCTTATAAAACTTTAAAATGCACAAACGTATAAAATATGTTTTAGTTCATCATATATATATATATATATATATATATATATATATATATATATATATATATGATAAATATATACTATTCCTTGGAGTGTCCGCCACAAGCACTGAAAGCCATTACGCTTCAAATTCAAACTAACTGCGGTGGGGCTTATTTCTGAATTATAAATGAATTATAGAACTTTATTCCCACCATAAATGATCAGGAGCTTACAAGATATGGCTTTCAGAAGTACTTATCTGTTATTACAATACAGCCTATATGAATATAAGAAGAAATAGTTTCGGATTGGAAATAAGATGTTACCAAAATATGTTTCTTTTTTGAGGAGATTGAGTTTTAAATTTAAGTTAAATTTATAACTATTATATTTTTTTTGAAATTTTATTAGGAATATTAGTTGTTACATTACTATCAAGCTACCAGTCTTACTTTAAAGTTTACACATTTATCACAGGTATATGTATAAAGACATTAAAAGTGATGAGGTATTGCAAACTGTTGTTTACGTCTAATACATTCAATAGATGTGAAACAGTTGAAGTTTTTAGTCTGCGTATGACAGATTACTTAAGAGTTACAAATCGACTAGTTTTTAAATATCCAACACATTTATTGTTATCAGTTGTACACTTCTATTCAGTTATGGTAAATAATTTCCCTAGAATAATTCTAGATCATTATTTCTATTTTAAATGTTCGATTTAACTATATTGCAGTATTCTTAACACGATAGTTTGTATGAATGTCATGAAACGGATAATTTTTCTAAACGCCAAACGCTAGGTTAAAATAGTTGGAATTATTATTTTAGTTTTGTTGTTTAGAGTAAGTGTAAGAGTTCATCTTACCATGTTATAATTTCGATGTTTAACTTCATTACTACCTTATTTTTCTCATACTTTGTATCCAATATAGTTAATTTAATGGGACATGAAAGTTTAAATATACACCTAGACTTTGGCTTTTTGAATATAGTAGTACAGCAAAATAATATCCTAAACAAAGACAGTCACAGCGTTAAATACAGAAAGGCTTTCTAAACATTACTGTAAACAATATTTTTATCCTAACATTAACAGTGTAGTTATATGTCTAAATTTTTATAAAATATATTTTTCTCAATTATAATTTTAAACGAATATATCTTTAGACGTTAGCACTCCTCTAATAAGGAACAGTTATTTGCTACTGAAATATACTAATTAGTAATAGTTTCCTAGGTGATATTTTACAATTTTCATGGGTCATCATGATATGTGATGCAAACCGCATCAGGTAACCTAAACTTGGCTACTTAAAATGTAAAAGAGATATTATCGCACTCGTACTAAAGTTATTACTAATTTGTATTTATGTGTAAATATACATTTAAAAAAATGCTAAGCCTGTGTATTTGAACGATAAAAAAAACGTTTTACAAGATCAAAACTGGTCATTGAGCATGGAATTAGAATTAGCTAAGAAATTCAAATATATATAGAGTAAGGGCTTGAAAAAAAGTTATCTAATCTAAGGATTTTTTTAAATAACCGTAATAAATAAGAAAAAAGAAGTAGGTAAAGCCGTATCAATCTTTTATATTGTTTTCAACAGAAGCAAATATCGTTATTATTTTTACAACTGTATAGTTTTTCCTTTTATTTAAGATTGAAAATAAAACAGTCAATATTAGTTTACCAATAGTTATCTTTGATATAGAAAATTACTGCATCTAATTAAAACTCTGATTTTTTTCTGTTTAATTTCTACATACATCGCATCACTTCGTTCCATTAGTGGTAGATACAATATACATTATTATCTCGTAGGTTGTAATAAAATAAGAAAATAGTGATATAGTAAAGTTATCTAGGTGCACCAAATAAGACAGAAAACTACAAGTACTCGCAATTATCTATGTTGTATTATGGTCCAAACTTATTGTTGAAATGATTCCACGCAAGATTTTAAAAATAACAAGTGCAAATCGAACTATAATTAGTTTCTTTCTATTATTAATGAAATTTTATTATATTACAAATAATTATAAAAAGTCCTATTATAGACAATCCATTGATCTACTCTTCAAAATATATTTTGCACCTCTCTTTAGACGAAGCTGGCAATAAGAACTTCCTGGCAAGTGCTTAAGTGAATCATTAATCTTCCCATTGTTTATCAAATGATGTTTCTTTCCCCTTTGTTTAGGACTGCCTGTTACTTGGATATAACCTGAGAGGATTATCCCTGACATAAATATGCTTCCTTACACCTGATCATTTCATAAAATTATCCCATTATATGGTAGATGATTGAAACATTCTTACCAATAATTTAATAACGTTAAAACCGACAATGATAATCTGTTTACATATATAAATTTATTTCGTATTGAAATGTATAGGATCGAAGGAAAATATTCACAAAATTTGTATTGATTTTTAAAAATTCAACGAAGTGGTTCCAAGTATATAACAAGTATTTGCCTGTTTGAAAATGAAATACACTTCCATACCGTAAAACTAGCTGGAAATCCTCTAGATTAAAGGAATATTTTGGAATCATTTAAAGGCATATCTAGATCTATAATTAGTCTTATCGACCATTTTTAATGTAACACATTATTAATTTTTTATTTATGGCTGACGAATTATTTGAAAACCCAATTATCATAGGCATCCTTTCTATACTGGTAATTCCTTTAGGTGCAATTATGGTGCGAAATGTACGTTTTAAAGATATTATATGAACGTGGTACTGTTAGTATGTGAATGAGACAGTTAGATTGCAGTTCAACAAATTACAGAGTATAATAACGTTATATTACCTCTATTGTTCTCACTTGTCCTACAGAGTCATTGTTTTAAATTGTGTTAGTCATTTTATGTTCGAACATAGTTTGCTCATTTTGTTGTTGAGTATTGATTAAAATAAATTATCAATAATCGAATAGATAAAACAAACTTGGTGCTAATTGCAGATCATTACCGAATATAGAAATTCTAGCACGAAAGAGCTACTGTCATGTTAAACACAGTAATTTATTTATTTTATAGTTCAAATAGCTCCCAGTTAAAGCGCCAAATTAATAATGTAAAATATGAAATTCAGAGGTCATTATCTGAGTTAATTATTCAATTAAATTTTGATAATTTTATCTTTACTTTTACTTTTTGCGTGTGCATATCAATGTTTTCTGTTAAGATGTAGCTGTTTCTAAGAATCTCTAAATGAAATTAAAAAAAAAAAAAAAAAAAAAAACAATTTACTTTCAGGGTACTAAAAGAGAATTGGTTATTAATAAATTAGTGAACAGTTTGATATATTCTGTTATGCTTCTTTAGGCTATCCATAGCCTAAAACTGCGTTGGAGCCACAAGCTCTTGTATTATTAAATTCAATTAGAATATGGTTCATGTGAACAGTTTTTATCGACTTCTCTGCTCGTCGATATGAGTTTAGATACACTAATCAATATTAAATTTAACGAATACTTATAACCTATCCCTTTTGTTAAATAATAATAACTGTATCATCTACTATCGTTTTTTCAGGCCGATGTTATTGTCTAATCCTTAATGTCTGTATAAGTTACATTCCTCTATACTAAGTAAATACCTTACTGTACCTTAGTAAATACATATTTATTTATGAAAGTCTTAGTGTCTCTTATGCCACTTCCTACGGAACTATCCTTTTACCTAACCTCTACAATTGTGTATCTCCAGCCAGCTCTTCTCCTACCTCCGTTTCTCGATGTTACATCAAAACTAATCCGCAGGAAAGTAATGGTTTTTCTTATAAAATTCAAACTCTGGTCCGAAACCTGTTCTCAAGAAATAAATCTCTTAGAAGAACCAGTTCCTGAATTTGTAATAAATCCAATTAGCATCTTTTATGCTTTCATCGGACCCATGGAATCTCTGAGAGAGTCTTGTGACTTGAAAACTACATTTGGACTTCCAGTGAAACCTACTTTATTTTTAAAAAAAAACTCAATGCTAATATAAAAATAAAATGTTTTTGTTTAATACCTAATTTGGATTTAAGTTACACATTGTTCAGATTTTTCATGATTTATAATTATAATTGAATCTAATATCCCTACTGTGTTTGATATATTAAATTATAACACAAGCAACTTTGAAAGCTTAAATATTTAATTTATATTTCATTTTCAATTTTACATACATTTTGAAGTATTTTATACCTAGCCAAAAAGAACAATGATCAACTAATATCCTTTTCTATCCAAATACCAAAATATTGAATTTAATATAGAAGCCATTGTTTAATACTAAACAAAACCCTAAAAACGTTATTATTTATAACATAAACCATTGTTAATATAACCTACCATTACAAGATGTAATTTATAGGTTATACGCTTAAAATATATTGTTTAATAGATATGTATCTACATTGTCCTTGCGTGAATCCTGTAGATGAAATGCCTTCAATCCTGGCTTCCTTGTCGTAGAAATCATTTTGCTATTTTTTAATCTCGACTCTTTTCTTATCTTCTTTTCTTGAATTATTTTCTATGCACCTTTATAATAACCATTAACTTTACGAGATGTGTTTATTTAAATTTAAAAGTTTGTTCCATATCAATCTTTTTCCCTCCTATTGAATCATCAAATATAGCATTATAACTTTAGAGCCGGTTTTGAGGCTATTTTACCCCTACGTGCTACCCTATAGAGAGAGGTTATGCATTTAAATTTTGTTTATTATTTTATGTTATTTTCGAAATTTTACAAGTTACCAATTTAAATTTATTAAATTAAAATTTAGTTTATTTTAATTTTATTTACTTGTGATAATATATAATGTTTCTTTACATTCACAATTTTAAAATTTTATAATATTAGGCACTTGGCCTAAATTCCTATTCTACAGAATTAAAGATTTTCGCAACTGTCAAGTTGCTATGCCATTCATCCGACCGATATAAAGCTTTGGGATGTTATATCTTATATATGATATAAAGCTTTTGGTGCGCCTGAAATCATACAAAATAATACAATGAGAATGCGATCTCCCACATTTCAGTCATGTATATTAAAATGAAAAATTAATAATCTAGATGTAAATAGTTAGCTGT
>JBAIZL010000004.1:236157272-236259772 GCA_036971475.1 Prosapia bicincta
TATTGATATTTCTAAATTTATTTGTTTAAAAAATAAGTTAGTATCTATATCAGTACTAAGTGGAAGAAAAGGTTTCTTTTAGTGGAATAAATATTTTGCACAAAACTATATAAATAGGATATATGAAGCAAGATAATAGGCCTAAATAAAGGATACCAGTTTTAATTGATATCATACATTTAGTAGCATTACTTATTATTTCTAGAACACCGAAGGATATTTCCGAAAGAGTTTAAAATTGTTCTACCATTAAGGAATAGATGTAACTAGATAATGTTTGAACAAAAAGTAGAGTTGCATGAGAAACGCCATTTTTATTGGCTAGATTTGAAGTAGAGGGAAATATACGCTCAATGTTTAGAGCTTGAATTTTGAGAAAAAGAGATTCGGAAGATCTACGAAATACAATAATAAGAAAGCAGTCAAAGTCGGTGAGGATGATATTGCGGCGTGTTAATATAGTTTAATAGGTAGAATATATACGAATGTAAAAAGAGTTCTCCAGGTAAAACTGTTATTAGTTAGAACATAAACCCGATTCTATTCTGTAAATCGTCAGGGCACCTAAATGTCGTAATCAAAGAATGCAACAGAAAGCGATTTTCAGTTACTTTAGGTCAATAAATAATTTCGAATTAGCTAATATAATAATATATACTGTTGAACTCAGTTTATAAGTGAATCAAATTAGCTACCTAAAATTTATTAAAATCAGAAGTATAACATTCAAATTTGTAATTATCGGTTAATATTTTTTATTTAATTAGTTTTGCCCCTCATAATAAATTCCATCTATTCGTTCACACTCTCCTGATTTACATCGTATGAAAATTTTAAATTGGTTATAAAATACAGTTTTATTAATCCCATCAAGTTCAAACACATTTCTTTTAATCTATAGTGAATGACAATTGATGATAATAAAGGTTTTTCAAATATTTATTCAATAATTAAATATAAAAATCTTTTTTCTTCTGGATTGGAGCAATGAATCTTCATGTTCAAAGTCTAGCGTGCTTTAGCACTGAGCCAACATTCCGATGCCAAGAAATGAGTTCATCAACGACGTATTTTCCCCTGTCTGGTTATAGACGAAACAATCAACTATACAACCTTACACTGTTTTAATAGTTACCACATAATATCATAAGTACTGCTGTATGGTTAAAATGAATGGAACTAATAAAATAAACAAACCTACTTGATATAAGAAAACAAGAATAAAATTTTTCATCCTTGACCTCAGTAGGAATTTACTTTCAAAACAATTTTTATAATGCTTGTTTTATACTAATTTAACACATACGGCGTTCCCAAAGTCATCAGAAAATAGGTTATTCCGGCTGAAATCGCGAACAATTAATTGTTCTAAGGTTTGAATACTTACAAAACATTAAAGCGTTTAGTTGATATCATTTAATCATATATATCCTGTTAGGTTATGTAAATAAATGAGAAGTATCTTGAACAAGTAAACCAGATACCTTAAGTAACTAAAAGCATAGAAATTATTAAATCATCATATTACAAAAAAAAAATTATATTTTCTGCTTTTACGAACCATTTTTTATTACTTTTTGATTCAATAACTGTTTGCAAAATCAATATTTAAAAATTCTCTAGTTGTTAGGCCTAGTGAATGCTATATATTGCATAAACCTTTTCACAAATATATTAGTAATCAGGATAATACATGTGTGAAACGATCAATTTTAACTGCCTCTTACATACTTCATTTTATAATATTTGTTTTTGCTCATCAGTTTATGCTTGCATACAGCTTTCCCGAGGTAATAAACCATATATTTGAGAATTTACATAAAATTGACTAAATAAAAATAAAAAAACTATATGGTTTGGATATTTATCTAGTAATAAATAATTTACATCAATTGATACAATCATATGCACTCCTTTAGGTTTCGTTTGTTTTGATAAGACCATTTTACAAACTGTTTATAAATCAATAAATAAAAGTTCAATGATTTTTTGTGTCTTTATTTTTGTAAATAGTATATTTTTATGTCATTATTAATATTATCGTGAACATATTGATACATTTTCATTTAAGGACAGTATATTTGTTAAATTGTGACGAACTAACTGCATGCCAAATCAATAATAAATTTAATAAACAATCTCTACTCAGTAGGCTTGATATATATTATAGTTAGCTTTAAGCGTATACACACACACAATAATATCCAGGGCAATAGTTATGTGATTTATCTAATGTAAACCTACTTTTACATACATACATCTTTCTTGTACATTATATTTACTTTTGTGGTAAACTCCTGAAATTTGGTAAATACAATTGAAATAGTTAAGTTTTTATTATTATTTTTTTTTTGTATACTATAGTTTAAGTTGAGGTTTAAGAAGGTGAATTCCTCTGTTTGAATTTTATTTACATGTATATTTTACAGAACTATCAACATCTGCATGTAAAACATTCATTTCTACCCACATTATAAATATCTTGGTATTTATCGAAAAAAGCTAACTAGTGTTACATTCCCCTGTTTTTACTGACCACAGCAGAAACTGTTGAATTGTACGTGAAGTGGAACAAGTGTCCGTTTATTTCCTGTATTGTATTGTATAGATATTGCATTTGCAGAGGTAAAAAAAAATATAGGGTTTTGTTTCATTGCGCAGGAAATGGAAGTACTTTTTATTTTACGTTTTACTACTCTAGCTTATAAAACATTGGTAACTCCCGTGGAACGACAGCATACAATATTTACACTTTTATTGATAATTTTAAGTAATTTTTCATTGTACATTGACAAAAATTAATTTGGCTCTACATAATTTAAAAAAAATTTTACTCAACATATTTTGGTTCACCCTGGTTTTCAAAATGTTTATTATTGAATGCATGTAGGATGAATTTTCATTGATATTATGTCCTTGTTTATATTAAACCACATGTGTATATCCCATTACATTTCAAGCCGTAAGATTAAATCCAGCTTTGACTTGATTGAAATGTCCCCTTATAAGCCCTATTAATTCAATTTGGATTTTATATAGAGTTAGTTTGAACGATGTTGAATTTTGAAGTAAAAATAGAACTAGTGAAAATATTAAGATTGAACATGATACGAAATAGGTTTTTTCTTATTCGGATTTAATAGCTTAGAAACAAGTGATTATACGAGAAACACGGGAACTTAGTTATTCGTAAAAGTCTTTGACAAGTTCATTTTTAACCCTCGAGAGGCCTCATGCGAAGTTTTTCTCCGCACTTATCATTATTTGTTAAAAATATCTTTCTAGTTTTTCAGACGTTTATTTCCAGCTCGTTACTCCACAATCTCCATTTAAGTAAATGACCCAACCTAATTTTGTTCATTTTCTCCTCTTAGCTTATGTGTAATTTTATTCTTTGTAACGCGCGATCAGATTGCGGAGATTTCTACCGCAAGCGCCTTTTCGTGTAAGTTATTTGTGCGGAGTTCCTCGTGCAATTATTTACATTGTAGCAGTTGAGCCTTTTTTCCTGGGGTAAGTATTTATCAGGGCTTTATTAAAAATGTGTGTTAGTTAGTAATTAACAAATTAATTAACCTTACTTACTGCCCTACTACTCGCTTTTCTACTGTTGTGTTCACCTAGTCAATGCGAGCTAACTTAGATGAGATTCTAACGAAATATCAAAACTGCGATTTTATGCATTGCGGAATGAACGGATGCACTCCAGATAATTACTATTTATCATATATATATATATATATATATATATATATATATATATATATATATATATATATATCCAACTTAGAAAATTGACCTGAACACTATACATATATTGATTATACATTATATAATCATTTACCCTCACTTTACAAACCACATGAAACTTGATGGAATCCCGCTTTAGTTTTATAATAAGAAACACTGTCCTGAAAAACTACAATATTAATTAAAAGCGCTTGTAAATAATTTACACTTGTCTATTGTACACTTTATAATTATTGAAAACGGCCGTTTTAGGACGTGTGTCCGAAGTGTGTTAGGACGTGTGTTACACAGAGAGTATTCAAAACTAGTAGCTCACTGTAAGATATAATCATTTAATATAAATTTTGCAAGCCGAGCATCAACTATACATCTATACAGCAACATACGCCTTAAGGTAACAAAATGTCCCTACATATTTCCTTAAACATACAGTGCTTAAAGTTTAAAAGTACACTTAATAACGTCAAAATATACATTAAAAACAGAAACCCATGAGCCTAAAATCCACATACTAGGCACAATCACTCTACATAAAATACGCCATCTAACAGTTATACAAAAAAAAAACGATCTCAACGAAATTGCTTTTCACTCATGCTAACAGCTTACAATAGAATTACACTATATCGAAGTGCAAGAGTTAGTAAATTTCACCAACAAACTAGTTACATACACAAAATATACAATTAAATAAAAACATAACAAAAAACACGTAACCTTATTAACACACAAGACATTACACAGATTACTAACACGACACACTCTTTGATCCTATAAAAGTAAACCTCACCAATACAACATTTTCACCTAATGAATATATATACTAGACAAAGGCTTAAAACACAATATCACGCTGAAACACAGCCACCAACGTTTTACCAGAATATTAATATTATTTCATGAAAACACAATCCAACATAACACATCAGTAAAACAACAAGATACGACTATACAACAAATGAAACAAAACATAACCCTAATCAAGGCCCAAGAATTTAAAAAAGCCTAATCCATTAGTAACAAAATTATAAAAAATCACAACAATAATAATTAACAATAGCTGACGCTGATAAATGCAACATAACGGTAATTAGAAGTACCGACAAACAAATACATAAATTCAACACATACCGAAAACCCACCACCTGCAATAATACCTTTCGCAACTCTTCAAACAACCCACATCAACATACACTAACCGCTGGCAAAACCATGTTGAAACGCCTGTTGAAACAACCGTTAGACAAAGAATACACAACCAAGAATTAAACACCATAAAACCAATTGATACTTCACTACAATGATTGGGAAACTATACAACCACCTAAGAAATAAACTCAATAACCTTACTACAAACACGCAACACGGCAATTCAAAATACTTAACAATAACAAACAGACCGCCCAACAACTACAAGCTAACCAACAAACTTCGTTAATACAATTACAGTATAGCCGAAAACATTCTCAACAAACAACCAAGAACACTAAAAACACTAACAAACAAAATCACCCAATAAAACTTAGCCGAACATATCGTATCCACTAACCATAACTAGACAATCATATCAACTAACCTAGAAGTTCTTCACACACAAAAAAATAACCTACGATACACGGCCGACCAATATGAGATATACACATCTTTTAAAACTACACCCTATACACCCTATGGTATGACTCAACAACCGATTATAAATATAGCTCACACTTTTCGACATTATAACTCCTAATACTCAACAAAATACACCTATAGCCCCACCATAATATCCCACCTCCAACCCTAACTTACAAAAGCCTTGAGGTCACTAAGGGTCTGAGTTGACAATGGGACACACCTACAAAAACGGCCGGCAAGTGTAAAATATTTACAAGTGTTTTCAGTTAGAAACTAGTACCTCACGTTAAGGTGGAATCAACTTAACTTAAGATATTACTATAGGAATAGAGATTAGGTTGGATTTGCCTAACAAATTTTACTAACAGGAGCTAATCAATTTATCTTTCAATTTAGTGCAGCAGAAGTATTATCGAGCTTATTGTACACAATATAAATACACGTTGTAATGTATAAACAATGTTTCCTCTTTGTGTTTAAATAATAATACAAAAAGATATACGTATTGAATAAGATGTGACGTGTAAAAAATACGTTGTACGAAAAAATACTTATTTATCTAAACATACATCCATAGTTCAAGCCTAGGGAAGATGTACATATTCCAAACATTTGGTCAAATTCCATTATAAAATATTATTGTGTCACTTCCGTTACTAAACACGTAATATGCTATTTTATAGGATACAAATAATGGCCTTCAAATATTAGTAATAATCGATGTATTTCATGATAATTAAAATAGCAATACAAAAGATAGAATTCAGTTATAAATTGTGTATATCATATAAAGTACGTACTAAATAATAATGCGCAGCAAAAAAGTATTTATATAATTCAAAATATATAATAATGATATTAATATTGAAATAATAAATTGTATTAGCAGATATATTTTTACAATTACTTTTAGTGCCTGCACTGATAACATTTATTAGCCATCACGTTTACACTTACATATATTATTGTTTAATTAAATTCAGTTTATTTGGGAGTAAGGTAAAACTATTTATTGAAAAAGCAATGTCTTAATAACAGCTACGTTATAGTCATGAGCTCAAATTCCTCCTGAACTTTGTTAAAAAATAGCGTTCTATCATATTTTTGGGATATGTATTTAGGAACATAACTCGGTTACATCTGTTATACTCAGGATGCTTATAAGAGCTTTCTTGAGCTTTTTTATATTATACATGGACAAAGGTGTTTTTAGTTATTGAATGCTTATACTAACTGTTTTCATAAATATACTAAGGTTGTCTCGATTTTTTGATAAAATGTAGGAGAAATAAGGCCTGAAGGCCATAACATGGCCGTTATTGAATTAAACTATAACATTTATTTTTTACATGCCTAAAAGACATTAATAAATTTTTTAATCATTTTAAACGTATGCAAATTTTTAAAATCAGTTAGAATGTATTCATTTTATTTTCTCACATCTACATGTTTAAAATTCTTTATATATAGTACCTACATTCTTTATTTAGGTTTTCAAATGTGCCCATTTTTCCCTGTGATTGAACCTTCATTAGTTTTGTACATCTTAGCGGAGTATAGAGTCTCTGGGCATTGTCTTCTTCCTGTTGATTCCCAATATTCATTCTGCTTATGAATAACTGCGTTTACCTAATATTAGTGAAATCTATATCTTTAAATGAAAAGTATTTATAAATAGCGGTTTCAATAAAACTACTTCTATATTTCAACGAATGACTTTTACCAAATACACCTACGGACAATAGAAACAAGTTTTATAGTACAATGGTGGGGATTAATGATGTCCCCAAGCATCTGTCAGATAATAGCTATTGTTTGCTTTGTTTTGAGTAAAATAGTAATTTATCTTTAGTAGAAATGTTTTAAAATGATAGTCTGATTTTTTTCTTATCAAATTTTATATTTCATCAAAAAAACGTTTTTCCTAATATTGAGTTGGCTTATAAGATTGACACAGTAAATAAGGAAGGAAGGAATTGAAATAAAATAACGGAGTAATACAAGATGTAATACGAAATGTGATTATAATCTCACTTGCGATAAATGCTAAATCTTTGATTTTGAAACTTGTAAGACCAACATACATTGTAGGTTTATTATTTTTTTAGAATCAAAATTATTCTGTTAAATCTAAACTTTAAAAAAATGTAATTTTTTGGTTTTATTTTCACGTTTTTTGGGGATAAATAGATTTTTTTAAAATTAATTTGCATGTACGTACTTAATTATAGTAAAAGGAAGAAGTTATGTGAACAAAACGCACAAACAATATTTGAACAATCATTAGCAACTGTGAAGGAAAGAGTTTTAAATCTCACAACCAATGTTTCATGTGTTAAAATATTTCAAGTTTGCAATTGCAATTTATACTTTAATAAATATTTCTCTTTCATTTCTACTTTTATGTCTTTTTATATATGTTTTTCAATATTTAAGGTATACATCATTAACTTAAAGAGGAAAGGGATGTTTTTAGATGAAAAGAATCGTCTGAAGTAAACATCGTGTCTAAGGACAACTAGTTATAAAACGTTTCTTTGACAATACTTCAGAAACTGAAAAAACACTAACATTCGAGTGAGCTTTCAACTCATCCATATTAGTTCTCTAAACGTTTTTTTCCACTATGATAAGCATATGAAGATATCAAGGTATAGTTTGAAATATTCGTTAAATATTCGTATAAATATATAAATATTTACAATGTTTTATACTGATAACTGATATTTAAATTATATTTTTCATGAAGAAACAGCATTTAGCATTTATAGAGATTACTTTTAACAACAAAAGTTTTCGGAGTCCTCGATCCTTATGCTTTTAAAAATTATACGTTAAATTACATAAGCATATTGTTTTCTATTTAATATGTCCGTTGATTGTTTGAAAAGAACGTATTTGAAATCGTTACGTTCTTATTACGCTTAGTAATAAACTAATATATTTTAACACAGTTTCTTATTAATTTTAAAACTTATATTCATATAAATTAGCAATAGATTACTGCCCAAATATAGTTTTTTGTTGTCGTTATTGTTAAATTTAATTATTAACTATTCCTTATATAATGCATTTTTATTGTTATTAGATTTATATAAAATATATAAATGTTTGAAATTTTTATATTTTATAGTGCAATACATGTTTATATAGACGTTGAGTTATTAAAACATAAAACACTATTTCTGAAGTAATAATGTAATTAGCGATAAACGTGTGTTATATAGTGATGCTGTGCAACTATGTATGTTTAAGTTGGTACGTATAGGTGTGTACAATGGAACAGCATAAGTTCCTGTCAAGGGATATATTAAGTAGTAAAGTTAGACTAAATCACATTTATAATTTATACACAATATTTGCTACTCATTGTGCCTTTACTATCTTCAATAGATTACAAATATTGGCCTCTTTCTATCTTTAACAGAGCCTTTAAACTATCGACTTATCAATCAGCCTAGACCAATCTATTGTAATTGTTTAGCCGTTTGGTTTCTTAGAGATTTTCGACTTTAAGAAAGGTATAGCTTTTATCTCCACTAAAGCATAAAATCACCTGTTAACGATTATTTATTAAAAGAAAATAAAAAATTACACGTTTCTGATAGAAAATCTGTTTAAAAAAATTAGGATCTACAATGTGTTGTACAAAAAGGAAGTCTTATTCTTACAAAAAGTGGCAATGGTACAACAAAATCTTCAAAATCCCTTCAGGTGGTACGCAGTTACTAAAACGTTAGGAACCCCTGCTCTACAGAGTGTTTTATATTTCTAATCCTAACTATTTCAGCTCCTTCCTATTCTTCGTAGGTAATAATAGTCGTAAGGGTTGATTTTTATGCATTAGTTTTGCCCACACAACTAGCATTGAATGTTTTCCTTTTTCTTTTTGTGATATACTGTATAGTAATTATTACATTAACCATTAAGTAAAAGAAACTACTATAATTTATTTTATTATCCATAAAATAATATCCAATTTTTTTCAACCAGTGGTTTATTTGCTTATGATTTTCAAAATTCAATACAATTATGTAAAACGATTCATTTTTCCTCATTTGAGTACAGCTTGTTATTATTTTATATCTTAATATTTTGCTTGGATATGCATGCAATAGAAAATAGCATGTAGAAGTAATTACCTTATTTTGAGATTCATAAGGTTTTTTGTATTTTTAAAAGCAATTTTTGGGATGTATTTGTGCAAATCGTCTTGTTAGTTTTGGAAGTTTAAACAATGCCTAGGATTGTGTTTGTTAGGAACGACAAAAGCTACTTTGTACGACCTAATTGGCCCTTAGTGGTAGAATGTAATACAGTTTATACAAGAGTTACATTAGTCTAAAGTTCAGTGGTTACTTTAAGCTAAGCTGGTTATAGTGTAAGACTCTAAGACAATTTATTGTATGAATAATTTATAGTTCGGCCCTCAATCGATATATAGGTGGTGAAAAACAATAAACCTCAAAATAACAAACTCTCACATTCACACACACACACACACACACACACACACACACACACACACACACACACACACACACACACACACACACACACACACACACACACACACACTTATATATATATATATATATATATATATATATATATATATATATATATATATATACACTAATTAGGTGTTATAGACTAATGATTCCATTTGGATAATCGTGGACAACTATGAAACAAGGACTTACAATGTGTGATAAAGATACGGTAGTATTTATGTTGACAAACAATAACTTTTAAAAGATAGATTGATGAGTTTACAGAATTGATCGTATTTAAACTAAATTCTACTATGAAGATTTAGGAGAAACCTTTATAATTTTAAGATGTAAAAAATATTATAATGAACTGATTACAATGTTTATAGACACATAAATTTAAAAGGGAAACACCCTTCATATAATCATATACACATGCGATCCTTGTAGATAATAAAATTTTGTTGTTATTACATTCTTTTCATAGGATTTCATGGATAAAAATTTTTAGATTGCTACAGTGCGTTATCAATAATTAATTCGTATCTGTGTGTTTATTTTATATTCTTTAATGTGATCAACAATGTTTACTGAAAATAACATTATAAAATATATGACGTTTTTGCACCCAAAATGTGATTATAAAGTGTTCTCTATCACCTGAAATAGAAAATTAAATAAACCAAACTAAATGAACCGTTGATTATTCCTTCTGAATATTATCCTGAACTAGATGATCAAAAACAAAAAATATTATTAAACGTAAATCAGGATTTAATATGTTTATCCTATCTGATAGTAATACTTGAATGGTACTCTGTTGTTAGTTATAGAGCTCATTATTTGATATATTTATAATATAACCGTACAAATAATAAGCTTCAACTGACGCCGAAGTTAGACATAGATTATTATAAGGCTGAGAACTGACCATTTTAGAGGCATAAAAATTCACCAAAGCAAGACTAGGACATAGGTCTCTCCAGAAACTGTCCAGATTACAGTCTAACTCCGAGACACATCGTAAAGTGTCCGGCCAATTGGAAACGATTCCATTTGAAAACCATCTGAGTACTGTTCTCTTCACTCAAAATTCGCCGTAGTGGGCGACCGTTATAGTTTGGACTTTCGGTATGACCTAAAACCCCACGGAAAGAAAAACGACAACAACAGCAGTACAAGCTATTAAAACATACGTTCAATATTCTTAACGAGAAACGAATTATTTCCACAATTTTGCATTATATTACCCTGTAACTCAAGCCCTTAATTAACACGGGTTAGAATCGCAATCGCCAGCTACAATAGTATAGCGTATCTGTTTTGCACATCCGTTACAATGTACACAAGTACAGTAGGGTAACTCTGCCATCATTACATTTCTCATTGCGTCGATTAGAAAAATCAAGCGTACAAAAAGCTGAAGTTACTTCGGGTAAGTCTAAAGAAGAAATCATAAATAGGACAAACGAAACTTTAATTTAGTTACAAATTCAGAGTACAAATTTTCATTTTTTTTGGAGGGGGACAAATAGTTGTAATAATTAATTTTAAATAATAGGTTTTATACATTTTAAAATTTTAGTACTGATTGAATGATTATTTTGAAAATAATAAAAGAAACTAAACGTATCTTTGTCCATATGAACCGTTTTTATTGTTTTAAAAAATAAATATTTCATATATTGCATATTTTAAGATTACAAAAATTATGTATTTGCCACGTATCTGTATATTTTAAACCTATAATTTGATATTATATCATTTCTATTGATTAATTTTTTTTTACTTGAAGTTGCCTTATTTGTAATTAAATATAATTTAATTTTATTGAAATCTATGTTTGACGTAATGAAGTAAATAGTAAATAATTTTTTGGAAATAATATGTACAGTAAATGGGCTAAATAATTATTAAGTTTGGTGAGATACTTAAATAGAACAATACGTCCACCTCTTTAAATTAATTGTAATATGTCTAAGGCAAAAATGTATATAGGATCTCATCCGTAGAAAAGCATGAACAACTTCAAAATATCCACCCGATATACAAGAGTATTTTATATGGTCTTCTTTCATATGTAAATGTGAATAAAAAGGAGAAGGAAATAGAAATATATCTTATATTTAAATAACAAATTGTTTACAAAAATGTTCTTAAAATAGTAAAGTACAACCAAAAGTCATACGCAATTAATTCTCAATAATTATATTAAGACATTTTCAGCATCGTAGTAAGGGAGTTCGAGAGAGTAAACTTATATATATATATATATATATATATATATATATATATATATATATATATATATATATATATATATCTATATATATATATATATATATATATATATATATATATATATATATATATATATATATCTGTGTGTGTATGTGTGTGTGTGTGTGTTTGTGTGTGTGTTTGTGTGTGTGTGTGTGTGTGTGTGTGTGTGTGTGTGTTTGTCCTAAACACGGACAGTGGAAGAGAAAATTAAACCAATTTTTTAAGCTAGTAAAGGTTTTATCAAGATTTAGCCATGTACAATTGATCATAACTATATCATATATATATATATATATATATATATATATATATATATATATATATATATACATTTATTACGCTAGTTACTTCCTTCTCCAATTATATATATATATATACAACATTATGCAAATTTTCAAATTATAAACGGGTTTTGTTTGTAATTTGTCTCAACTATTCTGTGAAAGCTAATAAACGGGCAAGCTATTCAATTTCAATACCTTTATTCTAGAATTTACAATTAGTGCGATTTTAATTTTCTGGTCACTCTAAGTTGATCTTTATATGACCTTTATGTAAGAACCATTTGAACATTTGAGAAATCAACTTTTATGTCATCGAATTAAAATATTTGGTTTTAAGAAAACAGTATAATTTCTAATCAAATTTATATACCTTTTATTTGATTCACACAAAGCATACTGCGCAAGATGTATTCTTAAACATAGTCATTAAACGTATCTCTAAAAAAAAGTATCCAATATCTTTGAGTGTCCTTAAAAGAACAAATCAAGTTTACCATTTCATAGTGTTCTTTGGATGAAAGCCGTTTTCCTAATAATTATATTTAATTTAATTTGTTAACAAGTTTCGACTGAAAATAAATATCACACAAAACTCCATATGATATATAATTCTTACCTTGAATTACGTACCATTACTATACAATTGAATAATAGTAAATTTTTAATATAAATCCGTTGTATATCTCGTATTTTAATGAACCAAAGTAGATAACAGGTATTACTAAAAACTTGATCTATTTCATCAAACTACTCAGTTAAACAGCACGAGTGCTAAATTAAGAAACAAAGTAACAATAAAAAAACAGCTAAATTAAAATCTATTCATCATAAATATTTTAATCCGAGAAGTGATTTGGTTTTCGAAATAAAATAGCATTATTTCCTCCATGTTACCGGTGGAATATGTTCTCATTTACTGAATACGTAGTTACTTATTTAAAGTGTTTGTATCCGGGTAATTTATTAGTAACAATTTATTTAATTTTAAAATTAGGTAAGCAATTTTTACATTTATTATATGTAAATTTCTATTTTAACACAATGCTACAATAACATAAATAGATTTGTGTATATTAGGGCCTATAAGCGTTATCCATTTTTCATAAAGGAACAAAACAGAAAAAAATAAATAAATATAAAGTCTTTAATAAAGTTATTCTCCATTCTTTCTTGTTATTAAAAATTTTGGTTTTTATTTTCAATATCAAATTTTAATGCTATTAATTTAATTTTTATTCCTATAAACGTGGGATTTTGATAGTTTATTTAATAATTTTTATGTGAGGAGAGTGTTTGTATTACCTTATGTATTTATAGAAATCTCACAGTTACTGAAAATGTTATATAAATAGCATTATACATTATGACAGTTCTTTTATCATTTTTAGTATTGTAACTCCTGAGGACGTTGGTAATGTAAACCAACGAGGGGCTTTGAGTATATTATTCAATAAATTAAATATTCCTGTATTAGTGTATATTATTTAATCTAATATATATATATATATATATATATATATATATATATATATATTATATTTATTTATTTATATATATATATATACATATGTGTGTGTGTGGGTGTGCTAATTCGTATTCCTTCACGGATGGAAAAATATGATGAATAGTTATTATCTGGAGTGCATCCTTTCATTCTGCAGTGCATGAAATCGCAGTTCCGAGGTTTCGCTAGAATCCCATCTAGCAATGACGAGGTGAACCCAATGGCAATAGAAGAACGAGATTACTACTGCCCTACTACTCGCTTTTCTACTGTTGTTGTGTTCACATATATAATTTGTTGTTGTGTAAATAATTTACACTTATCTATTGTAGCACTTACATTTCTAATTGTTGAAAACGTCCGTTTTAGGATATTTGTCCGAAAGAGGTTACACAGAGAGTATTCAAAACTAGTAGCTCACTGTAAGATATAATTATTTAATTTAAATTTTGCAAGCAGAGCATCAACTATACATCGATACAGCAACATACGCCTTAAGGTAACAAAATTTTCCTACATATTTTGTTAAACATACAGTGCTTAAAGTTTAAAATTACACTTAATAATGTCAAAATATACATTAAAAACAGAAACCCATGAGCCAAAAAATTCACATATTAGGAACAAACACTCTACATAAAATACGCCATCTAACAGTTATAAAAAAAATAAACGATCTCAACGAAATTACTTTTGACTTATGCAAACAGCTTACAATAGAATTACACTATATCGATGTGCAAGAAGTAATAAATTTCACCAACAGACTAGTCGCATACACAAAATATACAATTAAATAAAACATAAAAAAAAACACCTTACCTTATAAACACGCAAGACATTACACAGATTACTAACACGACACACTCTTTCATCCTATAAAAGTAAACATCAACAATACAACATTTTCAGGTAATGAATATATATACTAGACAAAGGCCTAAAACACAACATCACGCTGAAACACAGCCAACAACGTTTTACCAGAATATTAATATTAGTTCATGAAAACACAATCCAACATAACACATCAATAAAACAACAAGATACGACTATACAACAAATGAAACAAAACATAACCCTAATAAAGGCCCATTAAAAAAAAACCCAAGAATTTAAAAAAACCTAATCCATTAGTAACAAAATTATAAAAAATCACAACAATAATAATTAACAATAGCTGACGCTGATAAATGCAACATAACGGTAATTAGAAGTACCGACAAACAAATACATAAGTTCAACACATACCGAAAACCCTTTCCAATAATACCTTTCCCAACTCTTCAAACAGCCAACATCAACATACACTAACCACTTGCAACACCATGTTGAAACACCTGTCGAAACAACCGTTAGCCAAGGAACAAACTACAAAGAATTAAACACCATAAAACATATATCACAAACCAAATGATGATGGCTTCACTACAATGATTGAAAACTATACAAAAACCTAAGAAATAAACTCAATAACCTTACTACAAACACGCAACACGGCAATACAAAATACTTAACAATAACAAACAGACCCCCCCACACCCACAAGCTAACCAACACACTTTGTAGATACAATTAGAGTATAGCCTAAAACATTCTCAATAAACAACCAAGAACACAAAATAACACTAACAAACAAAATCACCCAATACTAAAGCGTATTCACTAACCATAAGTACAAAAACATAACAACTAACCTGGAAGTTCTTTACACACACAAAAATAACCTACG
Organism: Prosapia bicincta; assembly: GCA_036971475.1. Taxonomy (NCBI): domain Eukaryota; kingdom Metazoa; phylum Arthropoda; class Insecta; order Hemiptera; family Cercopidae; genus Prosapia; species Prosapia bicincta. The sequence continues at coordinate 236,172,936 of JBAIZL010000004.1, forward strand.
ATACACAGCCGACCAATATGAGATATACACAACTTTTCAAACTACACCCTATACACCTTATGGTATGACTCAACAACCAATTATAATTATAGGTCACACTTTTTGACATTATAACTCCTAATACTCAAAAAATACACCTATAGCCCCACTATAATATCCCACCTCCAACCCTAACTTACAAAAGCCTTGAGGTCACTAACGGTCTGAGTTTACAATGGGACACACCTCCAAAAACGGCCGACAAGTGTAAAATATTTACAAGTGTTTTCAGTTAGAAACTAGTACCTCCCGTTAAGGTGGAATCAACTTAACTTACAATACTACTATAGGAATAGATTAGGTGGGATTTGCCTAACAAATCTTAATAACACGAGCTAATGAATTTATTTTTTAATTTAGTGCAGCATGAGTATTATCGTACTTATTGTACACAATGTAAATACACGTTGTAATGTATAAACGATGTTTCCTCTTTGTGTTTAAATATAATATAAACATATACACGTATTGAATAAGATGTGACGTGTAAAAAATATGTTGTACGAAAAAATATTTATTTATCTAAACATACATCCATAGTTCAAGCCTAGGGAAGATGTACATATTCCAAACATTTGGTCGAATTCCATTATAAAATATTAATGTGTCATTTCCGTTACTAAACACGTAATATGCTATTTTATAGGATACAAATAATGGTCCTCAAATATTAGTAATAATCGATGTATTTCATGATAATTAAAATAGCAATACAAAAGATGGAATTCAGTTATAAATGTGTATAGCATATAAAGTACGTACTAAATAATAATGCGCAGCAAGAAAGTATTTAAATAATTCAAAATAAATAATAATGATATTAATATTGAAATAATAAATTGTATTAGCAGATATGTTTTTAATTCCTCAAATTCCTCCTGCACTTTGTTAAAAAATAGCATTCTTACATATTCTTGGGATATGTATTTAGGAAGATAACTCGGTTACATCTGTTACTACTCAGGATGCGTATAAGAGCTTTCTTGAGCTTTTTTATATTACACATGGACAAAGGTGTTTTTAGTTATTGAATGCTTATACTAACTGTTTTCATAAATATACTAAGGTTGTTTCGATTTTTTGATAAAATGTAGGAGAAATAAGGCTTGATGACCATAACATGGCCGTTATTGAATAATAATGCGCAGCAAAAAAGTATTTATATAATTCAAAATATATAATAATGATATTAATATTGAAATAATAAATTGTATTAGCAGATATATTTTTACAATTACTTTTAGTGCCTGCACTGATAACATTTATTAGCCATCATGTTTACACTTACATATATTATTGTTTAATTAAATTCAGTTTATTTGGGAGTAAGGTAAAACTATTTATTGAAAAAGCAATGTCTTAATAACAGCTACGTTATAGTCATGAGCTCAAATTCCTCCTGAACTTTGTTAAAAAATAGCGTTCTATCATATTTTTGGGATATGTATTTAGGAACATAACTCGGTTACATCTGTTATACTCAGGATGCTTATAAGAGCTTTCTTGAGCTTTTTTATATTATACATGGACAAAGGTGTTTTTAGTTATTGAATGCTAATACTAACTGTTTTCATAAATATACTAAGGTTGTCTCGATTTTTTGATAAAATGTAGGAGAAATAAGGCCTGAAGGCCATAACATGGCCGTTATTGAATTAAACTATAACATTTATTTTTTACATGCCTAAAAGACATTAATAAATTTTTTAATCATTTTTAACGTATGAAAATTTTAAAAATCAGTTAGAATGTATTCATTTTATTTTCTCACATCTATATGTTTAAAATTCTTTATATATAGTACCTACATTCTTTATTTAGGTTTTCAAATGTGCCCATTTTCCCCTGTGATTGAACCTTCATTAGTTTTGTACATCTTAGCGGAGTATAAAGTCCTTGGCCATTGTCGTCTTCCTGTTGATTTCCAATATTCATTGTGCTTGTGAATACTTACGTTTTAAAATAATAATAATATTGAATTCTATATCTTTAAGTCATCCAAAGACTTTTAAATGAAAAGTATTTATTAATAGCGGTTTTAATAAAACTACTTCTATATTTCAAGGAATGACTTTTAACAAATACACCTACGGACAATAGAAACAGGTTTTATAGTACAATGGTGGAGATTATTGATGTCCCCAAGCATCTGTCACATAATAGCTATTGTTTGTTTTGTTTTGAGTAAAATAGTAACTTATCTTTAGTAGAAATGTTTTAAAATGATAGTCTGATTTTTTGCTTATCAAATTTTATATTTCATCAAAAAAACATTTTTCCTAATATTGAGTTGGCTTATAAGATTGCCACAGTAAATAAGGAAGGAAGGAATTGAAATAAAATAACGGAGTAATACAAGTAGTAATACGAAATGTGATTATAATCTCACTTGCGATAAATGCTAAATCTTTGATTTTGAAACTTGTAAGACCAACATACATTGTAGGTTTATTATTTTTTTAGAATCAACTTTATTCTGTTCAATCTGAAATAAAAAAACTTTTTTTTAATATTTTGGTTTTGTTTTCGCGTTTCTTGGTGATAAATAGATTTTTTTTTAAGTTTTGCATGTACGTACTTAATTATAGTAAAAGGAAGAAGTTATGTGAGCATAACGCACAAACAATATTTTAACAATCATTAGCAACTATGAAGGAAAGAGTTTTAAATCTCTCAACCAAAGTTTCATGTGTTAAAACATTTAAAGTTTGCAATTGCAATTTATACTTTAATAAATATTTCTCTTTCATTTCTACTTTTATGTCTTTTTATTTCAATATTTAAGGTATACAACATTAACTTAAAGAGGAAAGGGATGTTTTTAGATGAAAAGAATCGTCTGAAGTAAACATCGTGTCTAAAGACAACAACTAGTTACATAAAGTTTCTCCGACAGTGTTACAGATACTGAAAAAAACACTCACATTCGAGTGAGCTTTCAACTCATCCATATTAGTTCTCTAAACGTTTTATTTCAACTATGATAAACATATGAAGATATCAAGGTATAGTTTGAAATATTCAATCTACGGTGTATGAAACGCTGTGTGTAGCTTTAGGTGAGTAATTTTGTAACATTTAGCAGCACTATCCATACCATGACATTAAATTTGTGTTTATAATAGAGAATATAATCGTAGCATTAATAGATGTTCTGTCTATGTTACAATTTATCAATCAGTCATCATTACTAATCTTGTTAGGCTACTAATTTGTCACTGACGCAGCACGATAGAAGAGCTCAACTTCAGGTAAAGCTAACCTGATTCCCAATATCAGAGACTCTGTGAGTTTCCTACTCATATCTTTATGACAATCCCATCCTAGTACGCAACCATAGGTGTGAATATAGTTCCTTCGCTGGTGGTTGCCTACATCGGGGATAAATAATAACCATGGCTTTCCTTCGTTTCTTAAACTAAAAGAGGCTGATATCTTTACTCACACACAAACACACATACTCACTCACACACACACACACAAACACACACACACACACACACACACACACACACACACACACACACACACACACACACATGATTTACGTATGTCTGTATTTAAATTAAGTAGATAATTAGTTATTAATTTACACGTAATAATAAGTTAAATTAACTTTTAAAACTCGATTGTAAAGAAGATTTAATTATTATAAATTATGAATTGCATTCACTAAACAAATCTAACTAATCAAACCCAAACGAAATATTATGACATACAAATGTAATTTAATTCAAGTTAGCCTTTTAGCTTTGACCTATAATTTATAGTTCGACTGAAAATAATATGGACTTATTATTAGTATTTTCGCCACCGATGTTCAATCACTTGCAAGGTACATAAAGTAACTCTACTGTGATTATTTCCAACATTATACTAATTGGGTTTACGAGGTCATTTATTTATAGTAGTCCTTTACTTCAAAGATAAGAGCAAGATTGGGGCAAGATAATGGCAATAATATTTTCATTGTTATTGACACATTTTAACTTGCCTTTTTTTTACGTAGGGATATTTAATACATAATTACTGACAAGATCGTCCCACAAAGTTAGTAGTAGAACAAGAGTATATTAGCATCATACATCCACCTCATTACAGTCATTACAGCAAACAAAACAAACTATAAGGTTACTTATAAGGTTAAATAATATTTCCCCTGGCTACCGTCATTTTACAATTTCTTCCTTACAAAATAACGAACAGTTACTTTTTTACAGCTTTATTGAATATTATTATTTCGGTTGGTAGAGAAACAATAAAACAAATTTGATACAAGGTAATACTTGCTATTTAATACCGAGTATAGATATTTACTTAAATTCATCCAATTAAAAAAATTAAAATTAATTATGTACTACTTTAATGATTTAAAAAGATCGTTTTTTATTATTATTCCATTATTTTCATTAGTTATCCTCTGAGTAATTACACTCTTATTTCACACCTAAAATTTATAAACTTTGATAAGCCGTAATTTATATTTTTTTATCTGATAATATTTCGAATAATATTAAAAAGAATAAATAGTATTAAAACAAATTATGTCACTGTGCTTTATTTCCATGTCATTTACCTTATAAATTGAATATATTTACACAAACTTTTCTTCTGTAGTGTGTCATTCAAACTAAGCCATCAATCTTCTCTTGACGTTTCTATTTGGATGGTAATCAACTATTCGTTACAAAACAAACATCGTCACAACACCTCGAATTCAACATATTTAAAAGCCATTGAATAATATTCGAACGTTAGTATAGTATCCCTCACAATACTGCTATCTGGCTATACCTAAACACTTGTGCCTTTCCTGTAACACAAATGTCCATTTGCAAAACCATTATGTAAATAAATTGGATATCTGATTTTCAACAATGAAAATTGCTTATTAAAATCTGTTATTAAAAATTCCTAAAATTGGTTGATGTAATTAATATAAATATGTATTTCAATAAATTTTTAAATCTTACAAATCAAAATTAACATTTAACCAAAGACGTTTACGTAAATCTGTAAGTTCAGAGAGTTGACTGTTAAAAACACTTTTTAGAAGGAGGTTTTTTGAATATCTATAAAGTCTTAGCAAACATAAATAAAGTGTACAATTAAAGTCTAATGTGTCAACTAATACATTTTTAGGATAATTTCAAATTTTTAGCTTCAGTAATTATTTCTCCTTTGAAAAAATTGTTTTCAACTATGAAATATACAATTACTATAAATCAGGTTCTTTCGTGGAGACCCTTCTACTCCAACAACAATGTTATGACAAAAGAAGTGAATGCATGTCTTTTTCACTTGTTTTGAAATACTGGCTAAATGTTGTGAAGAATAAAATGTGTACATATATTTACATGAATAAAATTTCAACATTACCGTTTTTATATTATATTTGTGTCTCACCCTATATATATATATATATATATATATATATATATATATATATATATATATATATGCAAATATTCACTATCATCCGTTTGAAGTCAGGTCGCCTGTAGAACCATTTCTAAAATGGATGCTTGGATTTAATACGACCGGTAAAGAAATAAGATAGTAGACTATAAACATAAAGCACAGTAGCCTACAGATTACATCATGCTACGTATAGACATACTTAAAAAATAAATTACTATTCGGGGCTGCAATAGAGTGCGATATGGCCCACAAAACACTTTATACAAATAGAGTAGTCAGCTAATGATATAGACATAGGGAGAATTCACCATCTTGGCAGGCGAATATACTCCAATACAGTGCCGTGTAGCGGACACAATTTTATAAAAACTTCACTTAAATCAAGATGTATATCATTTAGAGTGAGAATTAAGTTTTTAAACTCAGCAGTTACAGGTAGCCTTCTATTCCTTTATTCAGAATATTAAACCATAAAAGGAATATATTATTTGTAAGAATGTAAAATAAAAATTGAATTAATAAGGTTCCACTTTGAGTTAATTAGATATTATTAATATTTTTGTTTCATTTTTGAAGGACCTTTGGTTTGCTGCTAGTGAAATCGTAAAGAAAAACGTTTTTAAACGGTGCGCGTCATATTTTCTGCGAAACATGCCGGCCAATACTCTTACGTAGATCTTGGATTTCGTTCCTGTATGTATATATTTCATACATTTATATATTTTAAATGAATATTTTCAAGATATATTTCTTCAATTAAATCATTTTAACTTATGAAAATAATTACCTTTTTACATACATAATTAAATGTATATAACTAGATAATTTAAAGTTTCTGTAACAAAATTATTTATTTTTATAAATGTTTTAAAAAGATGCCACAGATTAATTTAAACATCTGAAAAACTATAATACAACACCTTTTATAGTATATATATATATATATACTATACGGAAAAGGTATTGTTATAGTGAAATAATAGTGTGAAAAATATACATTTTTAGGCTCCCTTATCCAGATTGTATTTCTGAAAATATGTTTCTGAAACCAAACCTACAACAAAATCTACTGGTCCGATTTTGTTGAAATTCAGAACACATATGTCCCTTCTCTTTGGAAATGGAAAAGTGATTTTGAAATATTTAAAATCGATAGTCAAACTAAAAACTAAAACTATACTATCTTTTTTGTTAAAAATAATGATCCGCGTTGAAAATATTTGGTACATTAAGTGCACTCGCCTATTATAGTTGGATGGTGAGTACTTTTTTAAATGTAACACAGTTCTTTTCTAGCAAAAACCAAATTAAAAATATAAGCATTTAACGTTTTGTAATAATGTGTGAGAGTTTGTTTCAGCTACCTGGTACCGTGTAGGCCTATTTGTAATAACTCATCATGTTTTATAATTTTGTAATAGGAATATTACATGAAATATGTTATTAATGACACTTTGGCCTTGATGTGACCCTTGGGACCTTGGAAAGTAGAAGGTGGCAGCCATCTTCACTGGGGAGGCCTGCTTCACTGGGCCTTTAGCCATGACATTTCTATTTGTATTGAGTGCTCTGTGATTAGCACCGTATAAAATTGTCTAATGAATTTAATAAATATATGTTATTTAGAAGGGGTCCGTTAAGGTTATAGTTCTAAGCACAAATTCCAAATGAGTTACTTCACATACTTATTTTTTGCAGCTTTCATTTTCTTTCATCTATAGGAGATTTATTGCTATCGTAACTTTTAACGCACATGTTGCGTGATGAGAAAACTAATATTTCAATACGGATTAATCCCCTCTACAAGAGGATCAACTTTCAGGTTTTTTTTTAAAATTTTGCCCCTTCAAAAACATATCTGTTTTCAATATATATCAAATAAATCCATGACTCTAAGTAATTTTATATCTCCCTAAAATGCTTAATAATTTTTTTTTATGAGTTTCAATGTAAATTGACTTTTGTACTTTTAAATTTCAAATATTTTGTAGACATGCAGAGTTTATATATATATATATATATATATATATATATATATATATATATATATATATGTATATATATATTTACTTTATATACGTAATTTATTTCACTTTAAACTAATAAAACAATATCAGTCCCATAAAATAATGGTATAAGATGAATAAATCCCAATTTCTAATTAGTAAGTGTTATGTTTTATATGCAAATATGTACTAGAAAAGTATTCGTAAAGAGGACATTTCCTTTTCCAATTTCATCATACAAAAAGGAAATTTTCATTTAAATTTTAATTTTATATTAAACGCTTCCTGCTAATAAATTTTCCTAAAATAGTTGTATTATAGTAGCATCTACAGGGAATTCCTTCCGATTCATCCAGCATAATTTACTTTTGGGAAAATATTCAGGAGTACGTAGTTCTTTAAAAAGACTCCTTTTATAGAATTAGAAAGTTTTGGTAGACACAGTAAAGATCAAATTGTATATTCTACCACTTTACAAATTCAGTGTTTCATTTATACAAAGACTCTTCTTCCATTGACTAGGAAGAATATTTCCATGAGACCTGGAAAGTAAATCAATACACCAGTGCTAGGTAGGAGAGAAGTGTCAACTGTAATGCATATTGCTAGTGACATAGGTATTGTAAACAAAAAAACGTAACTCATAAAAAGCTAATTAAAAAAACAAAATTTTGTAGTTTCTTTAGTTTCGAATAGATTATGTAAATCGATAGAACCAAATTTTGAACAAAAATAATACATGTAAAAATATTTCAGTGACAGTGCAACTGTAAAACGTGACCTCATTACCTATGAATTCACACGAAAGTATGTAAAAACTTAGAAACTACCCAAGTTTTCCGGAATACATCCGAATACTAGTTTTGACTGTTGACAGCAGTTAATTACGTTTCAAAATAAAAAATTATAGCAGGTTTTATTCAAATCGATTTTAGAATAAATTCCAAATATATTTAGAATTCGTGCACATTAAGATATATGATGTGATAACATTTAGTTTTATAATACAGTTTTTGTTTTAGCCTCCTATATTTTTTATTCGTGATAATGTATTCGCTTTATGTATTAAAAAGTATTTACAATATAATCGGTTAGAAAAATAAAAAATATATTATGTAATATTATTAAATGTGAATAAGAAGACTCCCATATTGTAAGAGATTTATTCTTTGTGTCTGGGACATAATCACCCAAATAAACAGAGGAAGATGTATTTACTTACTGTCCACAACCTGCATATTTAATGAATAAAATTAATTGGCTGCAACTTTTACATATTATGGAAATGTTATATTTTCTGAATTTAGTTTAATTTCTCCTAACACTGAATGCGTTACAATACATAAATAACACAGGCGCGAGAAACAGCTGTGCTTGACATGCAAGTGCTAAATACTGTTCTCATTACTTTGAGGTTATAATTCTTGTGTGCCATTAACAGACCATAAAAACCTTAGGCCTACCTAATATTTACGTTCTATAGCATTTTACACGTTAATACAAAGGAGTAGTTGTTTTAACTTTGCGTTGTATAAACTCACCAGTAATATATAGAAAACCAGTAAAATTTTTTCCAAACTGTGGCCGAAATTAAGTTATAAACCCTATGTAGAAACGAAATCAAGTCAGAGTTAAACAAAAACTACGATCCTAAACTTTTTCAACTATAGTTCTAGAAGAATTAAAATTGCTTAAATGATGATTTTAAATTACGAAACATTATTAATTCACTGATTTTATTATAAAAATTATAATTTAATTTCAGGATAAAACTTGAAATGTAACAAATATAATTTTTAACAATGACTTTCTCCTTAGCAAATTTACACTATAACCATATAGCCCAAACCTGAAAATTTCTGTCTTCATATTTTCTGTTGAACAAAAGCTGGTTACTATTATTTCGTAAGTCATGTTGTGTTGCACAAAATTCTGATTTATTACTTTAGGATTATTAATAATAGTGATCGGTCTGGTTTATATATAAATTCTACAATACATTTTTTAACCGTTTAGTCTGCTTGTGAATCCGAAAAAGAAATAGTATAAAGAAAAGTAATGGAGCTCTAGATCTTTCGCACCATCAATTCGACAGTGACCCAGGTGAAAAGTCCTACTAAAATGGAGTGAGAACTATTTATTCCGCTTAAAACTTTCAACTTACGGGAACTCTGGTATTTATCAGGCTCGAAAATTCAAGTCCAAAAGGCCTTCAGAGATATCTGTGGGATTTAATTGTTGCATCAGTTGAAGTAAGTAAGAGCAATCATTATTTTCTATGTACGTATGTATAACTGTTGAATAAAAAGATAGGAAGAAAATGTTTTCATTTAATTCTATAACTGTTAACACACATAATTATCTAATTTATCTCAAATAGTTTGTAATGTTCATAAATAAAAACATATTTTTCCTTTGAAATATAATTGAATCAATTTATTTATTGTTTTCCGAATTCTAAAATGTACAAGTCAGGTATATATTGTCAGACGAAATTGATTTTTCTGATACATTTTAATGTTATGTAATGTATAGAGGTGGGTAGTTCTATTGAAATTACACAACTTTGTTTTTTGGAACGAAGAAATGTATAAAAATAGGCGAATTATGTTTTTACAAGAACAGGAAATGATTCCTTACTAACCTACATCTAGTAAAATATTTTATCCCATATTTACCTTAGTATGCAATATTGAAAATTTTGATGCGTGTACTCCTCTTCAACAACAAAAATGGCATGAACATAAGATGTGTTTGTCCGATCCTAAGAAAATGTAAATAATACAAAATGTAAACAACAATAAAACCATAGCTTTAAATTTATGTATAGGTAGGAAAATATAATATTTACAAATATATTGTAAGGATTACATTCATAATAATAAATATTATTATTTGACGGGATGCAAATGTTTACTTCATTACAAATCATTAGTACGTCCTCTTTATTAGAACATATTAATTAAACTTCCCACATTAATATTCTAATTGTGGGGAGTTTTTGTCCGTATTTTAGAATATTTTGTCTCAGTTCCTGATATAAATAATAGAAGTATTACGTGATAAACCGTTTATGAGGGCTAATTTTTCGGTGATATTTTCCATCAATTTAGGAAAGAAAACTTGTTTAAGGTACCATGAACATTTTTCCCGCTATTAATTATATTGTAATGAAATGAATTTTGCCTTATTAAATGCAATTAATAATCATCCTGTTATAACCCTATTGTTAACCAATTGCTTATAAAATACGTCAACATACCTAAAGTAAAATCATATTATAATAGCATATAACTTTCTGTATTAAATATGTATATTCAGAAAACCTGGTTCAATTAAGTTACAGAACGTGGTATATTTTTCCTTAGTGGTATCACTACACATTAGGTTCGGTTTGGACACTCATCAATTCTGTCAATATTAAAGGTAAAAACGGGAGACTTCATGTCAAAGAGAGAGAGACAGAGAGAGAGAGAGAGAGAGTGTGTGTGTGTGTTAGAGAGAGAAAGAGTGTGTGTGTGTGTGTTTGTGTGTGTATTGAGGCGTCAAATCAAACTGCCATCATAGGCCTTATGTCCCAATCAGATCTAATTTGTTTAACCTGCAACATATAGATTTCAGTAGGAAGGCAATTAACTGCGATTCTTATGCCTATTGAACCTTTTGCAGTACGAAGCGTTCTAGTTATATCTAATTGAAAACCAGTAGAGCATACTCTATAATATTAGTTTTATATATTATAGCCACGCAATCTGTTAATGGATTAACTTCCCGTTAACCTTTTGGTTAATTTAAACCGAATTTTGCTAACTCTCAATATATGTATTCCTGCAGATTTGTTTATAAATATAAAAACACGGTATAACAATAATTATTATGTTTTAAAGATATACCCTTTCATACTTCATTAAGTGCATCTATTACAAGCCTTTGTGATTAGATAAACTGTATACCGATATCTCATGAATAAATTATGTTAATATTTATAGAAGAATTTTGTAAAATATTTTACCGTCGCATTGACATAAATATAAGGTTTAAATTGACATTGATACATTGCTCATTATATAAGGACATCCCATAAGGCCTCCAAAATCTTGTCTCTTTAATCTAAAACCTATATATCTAATATATGAATACCTTATTCTAATAAATATGCAGTGTTTAAATTTAGCCTATATTATTATAAATAAATTTACTAAATAATGTACTAAACATGTATTTCATGTTTAACTCTAAATGTATATATTCTATGATTAGTTTTATGAAGATACTATATAATTAAACTTCAAATTATTTGGTCACAATTTAAAAATATAAAGCCAAACAACGGTATATAAAAAATATACCGTTAGATTTAGATTTTTTAAATCTAAATATCTTCCTAAGCTTTTTCTGTTGTCTAATTTAAAAACGTAAAATGTGAAATATTATTAAATAAATAATAAATATAAAAAATAAATAAATTAGTGGCACACGTTGAAAGTGGTATATCTTCATTAAATGAAACTAGCAAGAACTATGTTAGGAAGGCTTGTAAAATCAAGATTGAAGAAAATTTGGAGGTTCTAAGAAGAAAGAAGATGTCTACTGGATTCAACCACGAGTTAAGTTTAATAAAAAAGTTAAAAGGAAAAGATTGTTATTACCTCAAAGCTGACAAGAGTAACACTGTTGTTGTTTTGAAAAAAGAAGATTATATTAATAGAGTTAACAATTTGTTAGAAACGGGACCTTATGATAAATTGTCAAAAATCCGTTAAATAAATTTGTTAAAGAAACAGTAAACGTTATTAAGCAATGTAATTTAGTCATTTCAAAGAAAGATGTCTTTAAATTTCATGTTTCTAATCCTGTTTTACCTAGGTTGTACTGTCTCCCAAAAATACATAAAGTAGGCGATGCCGTGAGGCCAATTGTGTCTTGAATTGATTCACCAACCTATATGTTATCTAAATGGTTAGTTAAAGAATTCAGTTTTTTTAAATGTAAGTTAGCATCATTTTCCGTTAAGAATACACTTGATTTTGTAGAGAAGGTTAGAATATTAGATTAACAGATGAAGAAATTTTAGTTTCTTTTGAAGTTTGTTCTCTGTTTCCAAGTATTCCGGTAACGGAAATTTTAAATTTGTTAAGAGAGTTTTTAATTGAGAATGATGTCGATATTGAAAGAGTTGACCAGTTTGTGAAATTAACTAGTTGTTGTATGAATAATAATTATTTTCAATTTAATAATAATTTTTATAAACAAAAAGATGGTACAACAATGGGAAACAGCCTATCACCTTTTTTAGCAGAACTCTTTATGAGTCATTTTGAATTAGGATTGAAAAAGAAACTTAAATATTTTCCTTGTGTCTGGATAAGATACGTTGATGATATTTTCATTATATTTAATATTAAAGAATTTCAAATAGATCCATTTCTAAGGATCATCAATGATCAACATCCTAATATTAGATTTACTTATGAAATTGAAAAAGATAAACGTTTACCGTTTCTTGATGTTTATTGTATTAGAAATAGAGATAAAATAGTTTTTGATATTTATAGAAAGCCAACATCCAATGATAGATTTATTCCAAACGAATCTAACCATTGTAACCAACACAAATTTGCAGCTTTCAATTCTTTAGTTAATAGGTTGATTAATATTCCTTTGAGTAAAAGACGTTTTGATATTGAATAAGAACATATTAAGAGTACAGCAGAATTTAATGGTTATGAACGTAAAATTATTGATAATATCCTTAGGAAGCAAAAGATTAGGATTTTTCGGAAGATTTTAACAACATTACCTTTGGAAACTAAAGAAGAAAGCCGTTTTATTAGTTTACCTTTTGACAAAGTTTTAACCAAAGGGCTAGAGGGAATTTTTAAGAATGTTAAATTGAGAGTTGCGTATAAAAATCGTAATAACCTTAAAAATTTATTAGGTAATGCAAAATATAGAGTAGAAACACTTGATAAATCAGGGATTTACCAAGTTAATTGTAAGGATTGTGATAAAATGTATATTGGGCAGATAAGACGAAAAGTAATAACTAGATTTAAGGAACATATTAGGGATATTAAATACCAAAGATCTGATAAGTCTAGTATTGTTGCCCATATTTTAGAGACCAATCACAATCTAGATGTTAATAATGTCAAGTTAATTAAGAATGTTAGAACTAATAAGTTGTTAAATAGTATCGAAAGTTTAAAAATTAGTAAACATAAACCTGAGAATTTATTAAATTCTGATAGAGGCCCTATTCCTCATTCAATTTTATATTCATTTGTTAAATAGGATTATGATTTTTATATTAAATTTTGTGTTGGTTATAATTTCAACAAACAATTTTAATTATCTATTTATTGTATTTTTAATTTATATTTAAGTAAGTTGACGTAAGATATCTTGCTTTCACTCGATGGGCGTGGCTACGCCTTGTTTAACAGGTGGGGCCGCGGCGGTCGGAGTGGGAGTGACTAGTTCTGTAGATTATAAATAAGGTATTTTTCTAGCGTTAATCAGTCTTTGTATGTTATCTCTCTGAAGATGGTTACTTTGTAACTGAAATGTACATAAGGGTAAAATAAAGAAAATTTGTGATTAAGAGGTTTTCGTGTATTTATTAAATAAATAATAACTCATTATATTTTTACCAATTCCATTTCAAAACGTTTGAATATATTATATACACTATTTAAATTAAATACCTTTTTGATTTATAAAATTGTATGTAATCAAAGTAATCAATATAATACAATCAAAGTTTTAGAAAGTATACGACTATTCTTTGATCTTAGCTTGTGAGGCTATGTCAAAACCTTTAAGAGACATTCACAAACCTCCCAAATTATTCATTTATTGATTCAAGAATATTATATATGGATATAATAGTAAACTGCCCAGATCATTTATTAAATATATATTATAACAAATGTGAAATTTCTTATTCACCTTACACAAACTATTCTAGTTCTAAATAAATAATTTGTTACATGTGTTTACTACACTTTGAATGAGGTTTAACATGTCCAAATATTAAAAATTACCACTATAAAAGTTTTATTTCATTTTCTCTAATATGGTAATATTTTCTCTAATATGGTATATTATATACAAATCCAAGAGTTATAATTATACAACATATAAAAATAAATTTCCCAAATTTAATATATTTCTGGAAGGACACCGTCATCTCATATTTCAATAGATATTATAGCACATTATGCTATATATTGGTTATTAACATATTTACTTATGTATTATTACGTTAAAAAAATTTACCAAGAAGAACCTAAATACCTAAAAGCACGGAATCGTGTAGAAAAACGTACCGATAAAATTAAGTTTCACCAACAGTCAATAAATCATCACTCTAACGTTCCGTATTGAAATGAAACTAACCTCCCTTGAAGAAATGAATGAAACCGAATTAAATGATTTAAAAAATTATTCTAAAATTTAAAAACATGTTATCACAAATTTTCAGATAAAAATATTATATGCTCAATATAAATAAAAACTAAACACTAGATGAAAATCAGTTAATTAGGTAAGATGAAATCTGGCAACACTACATATCTCACCCTACTATAATCCAAGATAAATAGCCGCCAACATAACAAAGACAAACCCCTCTCCAAGGAAAAATAAATCTAGAGATGTTTGAACCGTTAGCAAACGAAACCTCAATAAACAAAAAAGACAACGTTAGTTAAATATCACGGTAATAAACGTAAAACCATTTTAATTATATTTTTAAATCATTACAATGCAATAAGCCATGATGTAAACTCTACTTGTATGCGATTATAAATAAATTTTGCTAAATTTTATCTTGTGTTTATTCTTCTTGTTATTTTATCTAAAACACTACAAACCACTGCAGTTAAATAAAGATTATATATGCTGTTAAACTACAGTATTGCAATTTTAGCTTTGGTTAATAAACTTTTACCAGTACAATAAGTGTCTTATTTGAAACAATATAAAGTGTACACGTTGTACCTCTATAAATTACCAGACGACCGAAAAAAAGAGAATTATTTTTTTTGTATTTGTTAGAAAAATAAAATGCCAAAATACTGTTTAATTATATATTTTATTTATTGAGATATTTTAAAGTAAAATTGAGTTTAAAGGTTATTTATCTATTCCTTTATACACGAAGAACGACGAATTAAATAAGAATTATTTATTTTGATATATTTGTTTAGAAATGAATTATATCACTTGCAGAAATATAAGGAGATATTTTTATTTGAACCTTAGGTAACACATGATTAACCTTATGCTGTTAAAATCTCTCTTCCCAGCAGTTTTATTTCAATAAAACATTATTGTACCATCTCAGAAAGATGCGCAGTCTTACCAAAACAGAGTTAAAGTTAAATTAAATAAGTCTCAGGCGCTTTCTTCCCGCTTCCTCTAATAGGAAATGTACGCTGTTGCTAGAATAATATTACTCTCATTTGAATAAAGGATTTTATATTATCTTTCCGTCTACTTGCTTCCGAGAGTGGCGGTGAGAGCAATATTATTTATTGTCGACGTTACAACAATATACAGTACTTTTTGGTCATTTATAGGAGTAATGGTTAAGACTTATTCTATTTTAAACAATTATGATAGAAAGTGAGTAACCAATAAGGCGGCTGAATGACTTTGTGAGTAGAGAGTTAACACAAGAAAGCAATTCATTCAATAACTAAATTGAATGTCCCAACTACTTTGAAGCTCAACATGCTATATAATATTATCATAGACATAAGTAAACGTATCCTAATGTAACGCGATATTGAAGAACAGTAATTTTATATATTATTGAATCGAGCTGAAGGATAACACAGAAATAAAAGTTTGTACATTCTTAACCTCCAAAGATTTGTTCTGAATTACAACCTAAAAATATATATAATTAAGGAAAGGTATATTTAACGAACTAGTAAACTAATTACTACACACACACATAAACACACAAACAGACATAAACACACACACACACACACACACACACATATATGTTTCAAAAAGTTTTTATTGCCCTCTTGAATTTTTACAAGACTTTAATACACTGCATTTTCAAACATAACGTTTAGAAACGTAATTCTGCGGAAATAGATTGCTTATTTTCTATCATTCAAAGCCATCAGTTGCAACTTTTCGGGAACTACTTGTGGCAACATCATTTATCTCAGTCATTGTTCAGAATACAATGTTCTCTTATATACCTTTGGAGTGATTTTGTGGTTTATTCAATACAGACGGAAAACTTTTCAAAAAATGGAAAACTTTTTTGAAATAGGGAAATAAAATTTGTCAAATACAAAATTGTAATTTGGTTATTTTTTATGAAAACCAAGCCTGATAAGTAACCGAAATAAATGGCTGATGTTATAGAGAAATTCAAATTTTAACCTTTTTTAAATTTTTGAAAATTTGTTAAAATGGTACGTCAATTTTTTCAATAGCACTTAATTAACATAAATAGATTGGTAGAATAGTCGACGTTAGCGGTTAAGAATAATTTGTTATTTTGACAAGTTTTTTATTCGTACCTCTAAGGTGTAGTATCTGAAATGAATATTAGAGTAAATATTTACTCCGAATGTAATATTAACTCATAAAAAGCAAAATGAAAAATGAAAAAAAAATATCTTTTTATTCCATAATGGATATAATCGAGATATATTATATTACTTAGGTACATAATATACCTAGTTATAGATATGTATTATGTCTACAATTTTATTGATATATATATATATATATATATATATATATATATATATATATATATATATATATATATGTATATATATATTATATAAATTATACTTTATACGAGTATATATATGCTAATGCATATATAAATCATAAATAATATATGTATATATATATATATATATATATATATATATATATATATATATATATATAAGTACCTATTAAACCTAGATATTTATGTCCTATACATAGATATAGATATAGTTTTAACCTATTATTAGTCAAGTTTAGAACAAATTCACGAAAACCAGCAACAAATGTGGCATATCTTCACAAAACGCCTCACCGTGCATACAATAAAACATGGACGTCTTAACATTTTCACAAAAGTAAGTAAAATTAACTTGAAATAAGATTCCAGTTCGCAATGAAGCTGTACTTAAACCATAATAGAGATTTTTATACTTTAGTTTTAATTGAATAGATCCAATGCCTTACATTTATCAGCGAGCACAATTTGCACTCATTCAGTGCGTTGCTCAATATATAATCATACAAACTGGACAATTTTCTCTATCTAGTCGTCTTATTGAATATCTGCGTATTTTGTAATGTCTTTTAAAACATTATGGAGAGTTTTGGGTTTGAGATAGTGAAGTAATTATATTGTGAAAATAAAGTGTAACTTATAAACCTAAGACAAAAAAACTATTTAATACCTTAATCTTACCATCCGTAAACTATTGACAAAAACACTTTAACGTTAGTGTTTTTGTTACTTTCTTGCCTAATATTTGTTAAATTTGAAAGATTTTAAGTTTTCTTTTAACTTATTACACTAATTTGTTCACGTCTTTGTTACAATTAAAATATTTTTCGTAAGGGATTTTATATGACATTGTTTACGTTATTTGAATATATAACTACGTCATACCTTTTAAACACAACACTAGGTTTTATTACAATTATTTCATAATATTGATTTCTAATAACCAATTACTCTATAATAATAACCAATAGCTGCAGAACCACTGATTTTACTAATCACGAATTTGATTTTTCAGTGTACTTCCAATTCTCATTTACTATTCAAACTCTCAGTAGTGGCGGAAATGAAAATAATAAGAACTGAAAAATATCTAGGTCAATCTTTGAGATTTAATTATTAGAGATTGGGAGATTTTCCAAGCTATCATTACATCCGTTGTGACGTTTTATTAATTTAAAAGTTTTATATTCCTTTAGTAACTGGTTGTTTAGTGACAGTTCATAGAAAGTTCTAATCGATGAAGATTCTTCAAAACGCGCAAAAAACGATATTATGACTATGTTAGGTGTGTCAGATTATTCAAATGACACTAATTGGAATATGTTTCGGTAAAATCGCAAACCATCACCCAATATTTAATTGGCATATTTTCAATTGAATGGTTCCATGGAGTTGTAAAACATACGCATTTTTTCCACTTCTTCCAAATTCAAAATGTATTGCATGTGTATAAAATTACCCATTTCATCGGTGACAGACGTACTTGTAAATTCCGATTTAAAGGATCTAATCTGTAATAACGAATTCGATATGTTTAAACAACACACTTAACATTTGTCTCAGTAAAAATAAGAATTTGGTTTGATAATAAAAAAGCTTTAACCTAATCGGTTTCCTTATTATAGAAATTATTATTTTTCTTTTAATTTTATGATTTCTTTGTTATTCGTATTCTTTAGGGAACATTATGTTTATGAAACTAAAATAATCACTAAAATCTTAATCAGACGTTATTATCTTTGTATTTTTTTTTTTTTTTTTTGTATGTGTTAAAAACGTTTATCTCCTTCCGAATGTTTATTACGGCTAGGTCAGCCACAAGGAAGAAAGGAAATTGGAAAATTGGATGCGGAACATTGTAAAAGTAGTTCTTTACAAAAACAAATTTTGAAAATAACAATTTCATACTTGTTACTTAATGCTACTGGCTAATATTTGGTTTATTTTTATTTTATTTTTTTATGAAGATTATCGGTTACGAAATATTGGTTGAACATTTTCTTCATTGACATCTTGCTTGGTGTATTTTTATTTTAGTATGAAGAAAATTACTTTTCTTGAATCTTTCTATTTATTTGCTTATTTAAAGTTTTGTGATATGTTTCACATTTTCACATTTTTGTTCATATAATAGTTATTATCAGTCATGCAAGATTCAAAAATAGTTTTAAAAATATGACATGAATTAGTATTTATTTAAATGATAATTGGATTTCACTTTTAATGAATATTTAGCAACGGTTTTATTCTCTATACTTTGGATATTGCATTGTTGGGGAAACCATCATAGAGTTTTACAATTTACAATATGAGATTGCATGACAAAAATTGAATGGAACGTACGTATGTAATTTAAAATATTGTGATGGTTTCTCCCAGTTTGAAATGGCATATTTCAATTACATTGGTCTCTGACATAAACTTTTGTTTGCTTTTGCTTTTCCATACGTTCTGGTATAATTAACTCCGATGAAACGTTTTATTTATGTGTACAGTGGGAATGGTTTATTCATTTGATTTGAAAATAGTAATTTTTTAATTATATTCATAGTTGGTTATCGATCATAAATAAACTTTAAAAAGTGTATATAACAGTATAGCCAATATCAAAAGCTTTTATTAGAAACTTCTTCTAGGTACGGCCATAAACAATATCTTACGTTGTAAAAACAATACCGTTAACTGTATCATTCGGAAAAATAACATAATTTAAATTTCACTTATTCTTTAGCCTCACATTATATGTTATTGAACTTCCAAAACTTTTAGATTTAAATAAATACAATTGAAAGATTAGAGATATCATACTCAGCCAAGAGGTCATAGAATTTTGATATTATTCTACATAGGTTACTCAAAACTGCATTAAGTATAGGTAAAAACATAGAAGCTGTACCATGTTGAAAACGTGCATTTCTTAATACCATACCAACATAACTACACTGATAAAACTAAATTCTTTGTCAAGCTAATCATCACAATTTGCGGTCTAAATTACTAAAGTAGTTATGTTTAAATATAGCTATATAATATTCGGTTAGGGCACTATTTGTTATAGGTATAAGATTATAATGATTTTTAGTTAACGTGCCGATTGCCAATTTATGCTATTCGGAATGTATTTCTTTTTTGGATCTTGAACAGTTTTAGTAGCCTACTTTAGGGATTAACAGCAGCTTTTGTTGTTTGACCAGCTCTATCCTAGTCGGATATTTTCTAGGTATATTGTAATGTAGTTACAAATAAAGTAAGTACATTTTATTATAGTAAAATATACTGCTTTATGGAGAAACTGTGGGTGTGTATAGTTTTTAGTGCGTTGATAATGGATATTATGTTGAATTTGTGGCATATTTTAAACACTTTTAATGGTTTCGCATTTAAAACATTTTACGTGTTTAGAAACCTTTTTAAAATATATATAGATATCACAGTTTTATTTTATGAATTCCAAACGTTTACGAATTATTTTTGAGATGCATATTCATTTAAATATATTTATGTATATAATAAATTGTGTATAAAAAGTTTGTCTAGAAATGTTCTTTTCTTATAATATAATATGTTAATATCAATTTTTAAAAATTTTTTTCGTCTGAAATTACAAAATCTACAAATTTAAAGAACACCATCTCTAGTAATGAAAAGGCGTTATGAATGGTGCGAAATTAGCCTATATGTGTCAAATTTACTTCAGGAAACTCAAATAATGTGAATCTCTAAGTGTTACTAGCTGTAAGTGAATTATGAAATCTATTTTAACTACCATAGGTGATTTTCACGGCAAACAGTTTGATTTATTTGTAAAGCAATGGCTGGAACTCGAATAACTAAGTAAAATCGGGGTCATTGTTTAACAGAAATTAACAAATATAACTGTGTAATCGATGTTTTTAGGTTGGACATAATTATGAAAACCTTTTAACACTTTCCACTCTACGTTTATTTTGAAATGGTTACTACTGCCATTTAGAACAAATAACTGTGGTACTCTAAATAGTGTTTTGTATATCACCAAACATACCAAAAATATGTTTTTATATTGCAGTATACTTAAAATTTATTCCATTTTTTTAAAATGTCCGTTATGAGAACAGTTTGATATTTTTAAAATTGAATCAATCCGAAAAGCGTCGACAAATTATAAAGTTTTAATGTAAGTGAAGTCAGAAGAATGTACTCAAATGTATAAAGTATAATACATATTAAACAATAAAACACAACGCTCCCAAAAAATGGCATTTATTTTAGTCTCGTTAACTACATTGCCTTCTCAGTGAGGAACATTTAAGGTATGTATGTCAAACGTACGACGACGTGGAAGAGTTAATTTTTGAGATAATTGTGTTTCTTACACACATATAACAGTATATTACACTTACAATCCAATCAAAAAACTTGATTACAATAACTAGTGTACACTTTGTTACACTAATAAACGACTTGAAGTAATGGGTTTGTATTTAAATATATTACATGCACAACTATTAGTATAAACTCAATTATGTTTTCCATTCTATGAATTGTTTTTAAATCAAGGTCACGAACGTAATGTCAAATTACCAAAATTTCTTCAGTATCGCGTGAATTAACTTCCAGCCTTTATCGTATTTGAATTGTGGTTTCAAAGAATAAACTATTTACTCTTTTTGTAGACGAGTGTTCAGTGCGTTAAACAATGTATAGAAAGTAGACTTGTGTATAAGCAAAAAATAAGCTGTAATTGTGCCTTATGTCAGACTACCATTTGTAGTTATGGGGAGCTACAGTAGTTAATAGTTTTAGTGACAAATGCAACAAGCGCTATTTCTATTAGGATTAATCTTATTACCAATTATAATTTTAGTATTACCTAAGACCATCCACTACTTTATCTGTGTAAACTTTAAAAATATTTTTAAAAAGGTGGTAACCACCTGTACGTTTAAATCACTGAAACTTCGCCAGGTATATTCTACAACTGTTGTAGAATTAATGCTTAGTAAGTACTTAGCAAGTACTCGATATTTGTTTTAATAGTGAAACGTTTCGGTAACCTGTTCATTCATTGCCTTTATGGAGCATGAAAACAATATTACATTCATTCTATGTAGGCATATAACATATTAGTACCCTCATTACAATAATTTCAAACTTAAAAAAACTTAATAAGGGTTTAGTCACAAAATGTATTACCTATCCCACCAAAGTAGAGAGAGTGGTAAAATCATCTAAAAAATTAAAAAGCTAAACATTACTGACAATATTTACATATTAAACACACACAAAAATAACAAAATAAAACAAAACAACGACAAAAAATCAACCATACAAATTAACACAAATTATTGATTACCATTTTTATGTAAGTTATTAAGGACACCTTCCGGAATAAGTTGGACTTAAGAAGTCTATTTTTACTTCGGGTTGGTTGATGTCAAATATTCATTATCAAATTGATGCCCAAGCGTTTTACTATGTTTTAAAAAAACACAAGAGGAAGATTGTTTAGATTTTTTACAATTACAGTAGAGTCCCAATAATTCGAGGTAGATAGGAACTCTCGGATTAACGAAAATTCGGATTATACGGAAATACCTTAAGGACATAGGAAAAAATGGGGTTCTATTGAACCCTAATACTATACATAGAAATGCGCAAAATACGTTTTTAGAATAGTATTGATCACAGTACTTATATAAATTAATGTTGCATTGGAATACCTTATTCCCACGGTTGCTACAATTTTTGGGAAAAGCCATAAAGTGTCTTCTGCGTCTGCTTATCACATCTTTTTCTAGCTGTGGTGTCGCTAGGAGAAGCACATCTTTTGCCGTGGTGTCTGTTTAATATAGCAAATCGCAGTTTCCAAGGTGGTCGTTCCTTCACCGCGACTTATTTACCTTTCTTGCACCGTCTCGGTCAAACTTTCATCTTTATTCTTCTCGTCACTGCTCACAGTAATTTCTTGTACCATTTAATAGTCGCAACATGTGTTATTGTTACTTACTTACGTTCGTCCCTACTCATCCATTGACATAACTACGTAACATAAACATTTTCGCAGCCTGGAAAATTCGTGATAAGAAATCTGTTACATCTTGTGAATCAATGGCACAATCAACAGTTTTATTATAACTCAGGATTTTTTTCCATGACTTACTTATTGTTTCTTCTTTTATTTCGTTCCATGATTCAGCTATAAAGTGCACAACATCCTTAAGTGTTTTCCTTTTTTTTTAACCCTACATTGCTTTTTTCCCTCAAGTGGTTTTCAAGAGAGATTATAAAAGTGAGTGCCTGTATTTTTTCATACATTCTAAAACGCCTTGATCCATCAACTGGGTTAATCTCATTGCATTTACGGTTAGAAAGCCTGGATAACATCAGACCATAGTTGATCTTCATCATGATAGCACAGTCCATTGCCTAACAGTAAATAATTTCAATTTCTTTAAAATAGAAAAAAGGCCTGAAATAGAAATTTAAGGAATCTCGAAAAATCGGGAATCGGATTTTAGAAACTATACTGCATTCTCATGTTCATATGAGTATTCACGAATACCAACCTGTTTCTTACTCTCACCCACATAGCAGGCATCACATTCCAGACAGTTAATTTTATGTACCCTATTATTGACATGATATCTATCAGTACCTCTTGTGATATGATTATTTAATATATTCTAAATTATAGGAACTGTTTTAATGATAAACCATCTCGATTTATTAGTGATTTTCTCCGAAATAACTTTTATACTAGTAAACGTAAGAAAATATTATCTCGTTAATTATTAGTAGTCATTTCCCAGAAGTATTAAGACTATTATTATACTGTACTTATAAATATTCAACCCAGGTTTAATATATACACGATTTATAATATAAAAATAATGAAATTCTATCGGATAGTTATTAGGGTCTATTTAGGGAGTAAATGTATATAATTGGATACCTTTTTGTATATATAATAAAGGATGCGGCAAGAGTAGGACTTTATCGACTAAGGAGCAAACCATCCCCACTTTCTGAGATCTATAATGATCAGAATTAAAATTTTAAAAACGCCTAGTAAATGTAAACTTGTGTTACCATTCTGTAATAATATTTCCACTGACCAATGTAGAAATTTTGAATCCCAAAAATATAGTTTATTATCCACTGAAACAAATCGTTTTGAGTTTTTTAAGTTTTAGCGTTTTCATGTTTAAATAACACAGAATTATTAAAATTAGTACATATAAATGAATTAAACTTTATTTTTTATTTTTTTTTACTACAATATAACATAATTGCAAACTATTGATTTCATCTCTTCCTTAAAATAGGGCAAACATAGTGTCTGAATCACAAATGTATTAAAGTCCTTAGTGGCCCACAATTAATTATATGAGAGATAATAAGAAATCCCAATAAAATCATATCCCGTTAGGAATGAGCTGTACAAACATTATAGGCAAGACAAATAAACTGGTTTTAGTGAAGGTCGGTCATTTGCATTTTCGTTGTTGTAATTAATAATAATAAAACAATTTAATGTGTTTCAGTCCATTATTAAAAAAAACAAGTTAAACTACTTACCATTTTAAGTTATGAAAAACGCTGTATACTTCCAACATAAGTCAAGGCTTAGTAGGATTTACATAATTAGTTCATACTGTAAATAAAATCAGAGCTAATGTCTAAATACTATTTTTAACAAGGTACTAGATCAAAGATATGGTGTCTCCGATTTTATTCAAAAATTTCGTAGCACAAGCTGTAGGAATAAATAACGAATGTGTGAAGGATATTAAATGTCGAATGATAAAGGTCGTATTCTGGAGACTTACAATCTTGGGTTTAAACCTAGTAGCTAACAATGTTTTAGGATATCCCAGTGGCGTTAGGTGTTTTACCAAGAACATTAGGAATATTAGCATTGGAACACATAAGGGTCGCAGAGCGCGTGTAAGTGGAGAAAATTGTTGTTGTATGAAGTCCCTATAGTTATGGCGTAACTAATATAGTATCGTCAGACAAATGCAAAGAATAAGGAAATCAAGTTTCCTAAAATTAGGAGTAAATTAGACGAAATGAGAACGATTATATATTTCCACAGTAAGGACAGATAATCCTAACTATTTAGGGCTAAGGAGTGCTCGGATAGTCAAAGATATGTATTTCATTAGATATAAATCTTCAGTGTACGTCATACAAAACCTTTATAATGTACAATTGAGCTCTAATGTACAGTACTTTAAACGGTATTATTGTAGAATGACAAACACTTATTTATTAACGTATAGGCCTATTGTATTACTTTAGTCTTAGTATAATTATTAAAAAAGGCATAATCAATTAATAAACCGGGAACACATACATACATTTTGCTATATATGGGCCTTTAGAACTGTAAGTGTGTGTGTGTTTTTTTAATGTACACATTAACTTTAAAATCTATATATAGTGTATATGTACTTCAGTATTTGTGTACATTCGTAATGTCGTTACAAAAGGATAAGAAATAATTAAGCTCCAACTCATACCTTCTATCACGTATTCCACTACATAAATAATAAATTATTTCAACCAACTATCCTGTTCCGATAATTGACCATTGGATAAACAACACCCAACTGTGTGAGTGTATAAATACAAGTTATATAAACATTTTATGTGAACATTTCATAATTAAATGCGTGCTAGGAGAATTCCTGCTTACGCAGCTTTAGTATTATATAGGTGTGAGAACAGAGCCCCGGCAGTGTGTAAGTCGCCTCTGTATCGCACAGACGTTTTCCACTCCGATTGAGTGCATATCAATTGTATTGTTTTATTAAGTAAAATTTATGTAACAGTTTTCTAAATTAATTGTTTATTAAATTCAAAGGTTTGTTAAAAATAAAAATCATTTTTAAAAACCTTTCTTGCTTGATATAAAACGTAACTGGCGCAGTCGGTAGGACATCTCGGGAAGATTAATGAACATAATTTTTTTTCGATTTTAATCGTTAACCGAGATACTGCAAAAACGCGATTCGTTACAGAGTGCATATCTGTAACGACATCAAGAAAACGGTAGGACACCTCAAGGAAGTTAACGAATATAACGTCCGTCGGTTTTAACCGTTAATTGAGGAAACCTTAAGTAGAGTGAATATCTACAACCACTTAATAGAGCGCATATCTATTAAGAACACGAGCGAATATCGTGTAAGTGAAAAGTGAAAGTTGTTCAAATGAGCAAAGTATTTTGGATCAACTGTAAGTAGATCTTAAGATATAGAATTAAGAAAAAGTAGAGTAAATACTTTTTAATTTTATATAATTGATTTTTAATTTTATTATTTTAAAGAAAATAATATTTTAAAATGGCAACGCCAACATTAAAGAAAGAATATCTAGATATGATTCCTGAGTATAGTGGAGAGCCCACTATGCTCCACAGATTTGTTTCTATATGTGACAAAGTAGTAAATAAGTTTTATGTAAGCGAAAATCCAGAGGATTTTCAAAATGAATATTTATTTTCTTCTATACTAGCTAAACTAAAAGGCCAAGCATTAGAAATGGTAGTAAACTCAAACTCATATAACTGGTATGAGATTAAAAAAGTATTATTAACCAGCTATTCAGACAAAAGAGATTGTTTTACCTTAAATTTAGAAATGGCTGAGTTAAAACAAGAGCATAACGAATCACCTTTTAAATTTTATGAAAGAATTCAAAAACTATTAAATTTACAAATTTCATTTTTTGTTAATAAAGAGCCACAAAGACAATTGGCCAAAGATGTTTTAATAGAATATGTTCAGAAACTAGCTTTAAGAGTTCTCCTTAGAGGTTTACATGAACCTGTAGGATCGCTAATGCGAACCAAAAATCCAGATTCTCTTAGCGAAGCACTTAATATGCTTACTAACGATTTTCAATTTAAAAATAACAAATTATTTCAAAATGTTAAACAGAACATTCCACCTAGGGCCCCACAATACCCGCCTATTCGCAAACCCCTTCCTAACAAACAAACCTTCCAAAACTATAGGCCCAACTACCAAAATAATCCTAACCAATTTACTAAACCTAACTCATACGTGCAGCAAAATCAACAACCGAGACAGTCTAACAACTACACACCATTAAAAGTTCATCAAAAATTTGAACCAGAACCAATGAGCATTTCCACACGTCAAACAGGGAACACAATTAGACAAAATAGACTTTATCAGATGACAGGGAAACCAATAGAGGAGGAAAATTACGATCAAACTATGAATCGATTGACTGAACAAATGACTAACTCTTATCTGACCGAACAAACAGATTATGAACCGCAAGAGGACCCTGACAGCTACATAGACTTTGAAGATTCCCCGCAAGAGGAAAACGCATGCGGATTCACTCAAGAGGACAATCATACCCAAAATCATTTTTTAGGACTAACCACATTAAAAAGACATTTTCCATAATGCATATAGAAGACGACACAAACGAACTACCTTACATCCACGATCCCAAGACCAATTTAAAGATGCTGATTGACACTGGAAGCACGAGATCATTTATTAAAAAATCAATAGCTTTCCAATTTTTCAAAAACACTCTAAAACAAGAACCATTTGAAGTAAGTACAGCTCATGGAGTATCAAAGGAAAAATACAGTTGTACGCTACCACTTTTAGGAAAGGAAACAACCAAATTCTATTTATTTGATTTCCATAAAGATTTTGACTTACTCCTTGGATTAGATAACATAAAAGAATTAAAAATTAATTTAAATTTTGTGAATGATAAATTAATATTTCGCAATAAGCAAATGCCGATTAAATATTTTAACACAGAAGAACAAAATAATAATAATAATAATAATAATAATAATAAAATTAAAAGCGAATGTCAGGAACAGAAAGCAAAAAAGGGAACAAGTTATGTTATACAAGCCCGCGCTAGCCAAACGATTAAATTTAGAATACAAAATATTCAAGATGGAGAAGGACTCTTACCATACAAAAACTTAAATGGATTAGAAATTTCGCAGTGTATAGTCTCAGTACACAAGGGAGAAGCCTACTGCCCTATAATAAACAACACAGAAGTAAATGTAGAATTAACAGTAAATGAACCATTAGAATTAAAATCTTTAGAAGAATACAATATCCTTAGACCTGATGCAATGCAAACGAACGCTAATTTCAATTTATTAGACTATAAACAAAAAAATTCGAGAAGGAAAAAATTTAGATTTATCAAAATTTAGAATGGAACATATGAACTCGGAAGAAATATCCGCTATAACAAGTTTAATAAAAGATTATGCAGATTTATTCCATATTGAGGGAAACGATTTAACTTTTACCAACCAAATAAAACATGTTATTAGGACTACTGATGAAATTCCCGTATACTCCAGAAATTATAGATATCCAGAGATTTACAAGAACGAAATTAATAAACAAACTGAGGACATGCTTGAACAAGGAATTATTAGACCTTCAAATTCTCCATGGAACTCTCCTGTCTGGATTGTACCAAAAAAACAAGACGCTTCTGGCAAAAGAAAATTTCGATTAGTAATAGATTTTAGAGGATTAAACAAGAAAACAATTGACGATAAATTTCCCTTGCCAAACATTACCGACATATTAGATAAATTAGGACGATCTCAGTATTTTACAACTTTAGATTTAGCTTCAGGATTTCACCAAGTAGAAATGGACAAAAATAGCATAGAAAAAACAGCGTTTTCAACAGAAACGGGACACTATGAATTTTTAAGAATGCCTTTTGGACTAAAAAATAGCCCCCCTACATTTCAAAGAATTATGAATAACATTCTGAGAGGAATCCAAAATGAAACATGTTTAGTTTATTTGGACGATATTATAATTTACTCCACTAGCCTCCAAGAACATATACAAAGACTTAAAGAAGTATTCGACAGATTACGCAAAGCCAACTTTAAAGTACAGCTGGATAAAACAGAATTTTTAAGAAAAGAAGTAGCGTATCTAGGGCATGTTGTTACACCGGAAGGCGTAAAACCTAACCCAGCAAAGATTTTGGCAATCAAAAACTATCCAATACCCAAAACCACCAAACAAATTAAAGGATTTTTAGGACTAATAGGCTATTATCGAAAATTTATTAAAAACTTCGCCAAGATAACAAAACCCTTTACTAACTGTTTAAAGAAAAATGCAAAAATAAACATAGAAAATCCAGACTTCATAGAATGTTTTGAGACATGTAAAAATATACTGACTAATGAGCCCCTTCTACAATACCCAGATTTTGAAAAGGAGTTTACTCTAACAACAGACGCTAGTAATTTTGCACTAGGAGCAATTTTAAGCCAGGACAAAAATGGGAAGGACCTTCCTATAGCGTATGCCAGCAGAACTTTAAACGACAGCGAAACTAATTACTCCGCGATTGAAAAGGAATTACTAGCAATCGTATGGGCCACTAAACACTTTAGGCCTTATTTATTTGGAAGAAAATTTAAAATTTATACAGACCATAAACCTTTACAATGGTTATTTTCAGTTAAAGAACCAAATTCCAAGCTTTTAAGATGGAGATTAAAATTAGAAGAATATGATTATGACATAAGATACAAAAAAGGGAAATTAAACCAAAACGCAGATGCCCTGTCTAGAATACAATTGAACATTACTAATAAAAGGTCAACAAACACCCAACACACTGTAGAACCAGACCTTGATTTATCTCCAGCTGGATTAATCCAACGTTTCTTCCCGGAATTAAATGAAGATAACGAGTCTATGGTCGTACAACTCGACGCAACAGATAATGCCAACTTAGAGTACGATCAAGAAAGTGACAGTCAAACCGTGCATTCCAACTTCGAAGGGAACACCCAAATTGAAATACCAATTTCCGACGAACCTGTAAACTTTGGGAGAAATCAAATATTTTTGTCATTAGTAAAATACGAACCAAAGAAAGTAAAAATTATAAAACTATTCGGAACTTCAAAAATTCGTTTAATGGTCGAAATATCAGAAAATAACTTTAAAGAAGACATAGTTAACTTCGTAAAATCATATTTGGTACCCAAAATAAAATATAATCTATATTTTGAAGACGATTTTTACGAGAAATTTGCATCATGCGTAGCCAAAAATTTCAAACAAACTGAACTAAATTTGGTTAAGTGTAATAACAAACTCTTAGACCTAACTTCGGAAGAAGATACCTTAGAAACGATAAGTAATTATCATGTCAGCAAAACCAATCACCGAGGGATACAAGAAACATACGAACAAATTAAGCGAAGATATTATTGGCCTAATTTAAAATCACTAATCCAAAATTTCATAAATCAGTGTGACATATGTCAAAGAACCAAATATGACAGAATGCCCTTACAATTAGAGATGAACTTGACGCCTACAGCTTCAAGGCCTCTCCAGATAATTCACATCGACACTATCTCTTTAGAAAAGAATGCGTTTATCAGCATTGTCGACAGTTTCACAAAGTATGCTCAAGCTTATCGCTTGGGAAGCTCTCAAGCTACAGAGATTGCAGACAAGCTATTAGATTACTTTACGCAGTTCTGCTTACCAACAGTTATTATCTCAGACAATGGAACGGAGTTTAATAACAGGATTGTGAAGGAGATATTAGACCTGCATAAAATCAAAATCCATTTTATCAGTACACAAAACCCCCAATCAAACGGATTATGTGAAAGATTTCATTCCACCTTAATAGAACACATAAGGCTGTTAAATAATCAAATCGAATTTAAAAAAGACAGTATAATTAAGAAAGTAAAATATGCTATAATTGCCTATAACAATAGCATTCATTCAGTCACAAAATTAACGCCGTGCGAAGTCTTATTTGGACACATAAATTCAAACTCTTTATTAGATGTAGATTTAGAAAAACAAATTGTAAATGACTACGTTTTAAACCATAAGGAAAAAACAAAAATACTTTACGAAAACATTAGGGATAGCAATCAAAGAATTAAAGAAAAAGTTTTAGAAAAAAGGAATGTAAACAAAGAACCACTTCCAGAAATACCATCTGAAGTTTATATAAAATCAGTTCAGAAACAAAGCAAAACGAAAAACAGATATAGCAAGGAAGAAATAACTTCGATAGATAAAGAAAGAAAAACTGGAAAAATAAAGCCTAGACATCATAACACAAAAGACAAAATACATTTGTCGAAAATTAAAAGGCCTAAGAAGATAAAAAATGTAATTATTGACCAAAATCCTTCTTGTTCATATTCAACACAATCAAATTAAAATCCCAACCATACCTTGTCCACTAATTCTATGCAAGAAACTTTATTAAACCTTTAAACAACACTGTTTTATTAATTGTATGTGTTACAAACTGTTGTAATTTATTAAATGATATGTAACTAATTATGGTAATAAATATTGTTAATTATTTGAAATATGTTAATCACAAAAAGAAATGTAATTGAAGAAAATTAGAAACTATACTCTTAAAGAGATAACAAAACAAAAAGAATTCTTATAAACTGACTAGAATCCTTATCAAATCTATAACAGGCAAGTTGAATGTAAATGATGGTAAAAATTATGAAAAATTATATAAAACTTTTATTGTAATCAATGTAAATTTTGTAGAACAAAAATTAGATTCTGATAACAATTGTATATGTTATAAACATTTTGTATCTATCCTATGATAGAAAAGACTCATTATAAATTGTATTAATCGATTCCAAATACTTTTGCTCAGTTGAATTATAATGAACAGAAAATTAGACTGTAAAATGCCCATCATCAAAAACGATAACGCCTACAAACTACGAGGATACTGCGTTGGAAATCGTAGACAACCCATTTAACTGGATCTTGGAAATCAACCTTTGCCTGGTGACTTTCTCCAGTGAAGAGGACTTCAACCCATGCCGAAAATTGCCCTTTACGGAGGCCTATTCAGCAGCTTATATACTTCGCCCTCATCAAGAAGATGAAGAGGACCTCAACCGATGCCGAAACTTCGCCAACCCCCGAAGTTTTCTTTAGGGATGAAGGAGTTATATAAACATTTTATGTGAACATTTCATAATTAAATGCGTGCTAGGAGAATTCCTGCTTACGCAGCTTTAGTATTATATAGGTGTGAGAACAGAGCCCCGGCAGTGTGTAAGTCGCCTCTGTATCGCACAGACGTTTTCCACTCCGATTGAGTGCATATCAATTGTATTGTTTTATTAAGTAAAATTTATGTAACAGTTTTCTAAATTAATTGTTTATTAAATTCAAAGGTTTGTTAAAAATAAAAATCATTTTTAAAAACCTTTCTTGCTTAATATAAAACGTAACTTACATATGTAGTTTTGCGATTGTATTTACAGTTGTAAAAGCATTTAACAATATTTAGCACGTACTGCATGATTTAACACCTAAAAATCTTTTAGGTTTAATGAAAGCAACTAATCTACTGTTAAAAAAACGCAAAGTAGGGTAGCTCATAGCCCTGACATAAAATGGCAGTAAAAGTAATGATCATCTCTGCAGAAGCTTGAAGACATCATTAATCTGCACCATTGTGTTAGTAACAGAGTTTCTGTTATGTCTCTTTAAGAAATAATGTATGAGGCCTGCCTGTGGTGGAAGTCATTATGAAATAAGAGCAGCTTGCCTGCTGAAAAGAATTAATTACGATTTGTACTCACTGAATTAAATCATGATAACATAAAAGGTTGTAATACTATTGAATTATTTGGATGTTTATGAAATATTATTAAATTATTATTAAAATTTTTAACTATATATAGTGTTGATAAATTGATTGTAAGAAAAATTTACTTTTCGAGAGTAGAAAATTTTTCTAAAATGTGACCCAATTATCTGGAATATATTTAATGATCCATATCATCAGGAAAATAAAGAAATACACCGAATTGATTCAATATTTTATAGGTCAAAATTATTTAACCCCGTTAAATTATATAATTATATTCAATTTTAATGAAGTTGTTCTTCGACTTTAAATATCACGAAATATTTTATAGAAGAGATAAATGTTTTTATTTAAACAATTTGCTCAATTTGACTGTATTCAATCTTTTCATGATATTCTATTCTATTTTTCTGTTTGAACTACTATGTTGACGAATATATTATATAATAACGTAATTTCTCAAAAGATTTTTGTGTCATGGTTAACTTAAACGTGAAACAATTTCTAGAGAAATCACAACTAAAATAATAAGGAAAATATTGCTTTTTGTATTTGCTAAAACATTTTCATTCCATAAAATAATGTGTTTTCTTTCTTTTAACAAGATTAAATTATTTTCAATTTAATAACATTTTAGAGATATTTGGAATAAACTGTTAACAATTTTAAGGTTTTAGATATACCTTAGCTAGTTAGTATAAATTTAATTCAATTTTACCTATTACCTATATAAAGTGAAACATATAATTGTTTTTTAAAATTCTTTGATAAAGGGATAAACACGTAGAGATTGAAATTAGAATTCGCAGAAGAAATCTAACTTAGCTAGGTCATCCTTTAGCACTATTTTATGCAAGTACGGGAACGCCCTGTATTTGTTTTGAAATTAGTATATGTTTACGTCCAATTAAAAATACTAAAAGTTAGGGAAGTCCCGAGTATCTCAAGATCAGTAGAAATGGGAAGCAACCTTGTTACATTGATGATAAAAGTCTGAGAATTCAGAAATCTATGCAGGAATATGCAAGCGGTTTATATATGTGTAGGAGCTCCTTTACCAACTGGTAAAGGACCAGCTACCAACTAGTTTCAATAAAATATACGTTTCCACAAACGTGGCTGATAATAACTTGGAGCAACTGTGGTCTATGTTTTTTTTAAATTTTAAATTAAATCACAAAACAGTTACACTTGTAATAATTTCTTCTTTATAGAATTGATTTCGAATCGAAATGTCCTTAAGGATTTAAATAAAAGTTTTTTGACTAAGGGGTATTGTATAATGGAAAAAATAAACTAATAATGAATAAATGATAAGACTGTTAAATGTCAAGTCAAGTGTTATAATAAGTGCGACGTTTCGGCAACTATATTGTTGCCACTTTCAAGCCTGAAAATAATATTGCATTACCTAAAAATACACTTATACTGTATAATACAAGTACACTCAGTACTATAAATTAAAACTTTGAGAAAAACGTAATAAAATAACCTCCCAAAGTAGGGAGAGTCATAAATTCATTTGAAAAAAAATTAATTAATAACACTGACAGAACAATAATATTTACATATAAAACATAAACAAAAATAACAAGATAAAACCACAACCGTAAAAGGATCTACCATATAAATAACACTAAATAATTCTTGAACGGTTTTATTTTATACAATAGCTTATACGTACTGCATACCTTATCAAAATCATATTTAATATTCAAATTCAAAAAACAAAATTCATCCCCTATTTACTATGTTCAAAGAAAACAGTAGAGGTAAAGTGTTTAATTTTCTAACTATAATTCTCATCTTCACAGACACAAACACCAACCTGTTTCTTGGCGTCACCCACATAAGAGGCATCACACTCCAGACAGTTAATATTATATACCCCACTATTGACACGAAATCTATCAGTGCTGTCTTTACTTCGCATTATAAGATTGGATAAACTATCCGAAGTAACATAAACCGTTTTAATGTTGGAATGTTATATTTTATAAGCAATTTTCTCCCAATATTTTTATATAAGATAAATATACAAACAGTATTACCCTACAGTTATTGGTAGTAAATCTTTAGAATTATTGCTACTAATATTACGTTTATAAGTAATTGTTTCTAGTTAAAAATAAACCTTTTATTCAAAATAAAAATTAAGCAATTCAAGAAATAATCAATATGGAACAAACAAGTGTTAGTTTTTGATAGATTTTATTTTCATAAAAAAAAGAATGAGACAAGGACAGGGCTTTACAGACTAAAGAAAACACTACCTCCATTCTTTGAGATCGAGGATAGGTAGAATCGAAATTTTAAAAACGCCCATAAAACCCCCAATCTGTAATAAGATTCACGTTGTCGCTAATAACTTTTAAATGCAAAATCATAATAAATTAGCCACCCCTACCTCATATGTAAAGGCCAGACAATCATTATATTCTTTAAAAACACCCAACACTTCACCTGTTCTATGTTTCGGAATGATAGTAAACACGTTATCCAAATGTCTCTAATAAACTAACGGTTTGAAACTCAATTTACTTAAACTATCAAACTCAAGATCTTCCAATACAAAATCCGTTTTAATTAGACTAATACGATGTCCCATCGGAGTGCCAAAAGCCTACCTAAATTACATATTATTTAATTTTAAAAATGTATTCAACATAAATAATTCTATAGTTTGAAGTATATCATTGAGAGGTATATCATAGAATATTCTACTTGATAATATCTACTTTCAATAGACTTTAATACCAAACGATTACCTACATTAGTAAAAAGTGTGTTAACATCTAAACTGATCATAGTTGACTCGATATTCAATAGTTTTAGCGTTTAATCAACATTTGTCTCTAGCCGTCAAATAAACATGAATTAAATCTAAATATGTTTAATTCATTATTGCGTATGTACATTACGGTAACTAAGAAGTTTGGTATGTTGTTAGTTTCAGCACGTTGATCATAGTCAAATAACCTTAAACTAGTTGTGACGTGTGACTGGACGCCCTTAGTCTTTATTCAACCTAACTGATTGGCATAATAAGTAACTACATAAAGTAATAAATGAAATTGTTTTCTTTTTCCTTCAGATATAAAACATTCCCTAGACTCCACCTTCATATAATTCATTGCTAAATTAAACTTTAAAAACACAATACTGTATCAATAATACTATATATTGTTCAACCACGCAATTAAAAACTACTTTAGAACAGGAATTTAAAGTGGCAAAATTGAACACAATGAACATCAGACAATCAAAACCTAGTTGATGAAAACATGCCTAGAATAGAAGGAAGTATTTCTTTTCCTTTTCAATAAAAATTATATAGTTCTTCAACTGTTCTTTATTTTACTGTACACATCTTGATTAATCTATTTCAGAAAGCAGTGCTGCTGAGGAGCAAAAAAACATTTAAATAGATTCCCTAATCAATTTTCTTTCACATTCATAAACTCCAAAAGTTTCAAAACAAACCATTACATATTTAGTATGTAACACTCTTAAAAATAAGGTGTTACATATAAATTCATTTATATATATATATTAATTTTTATTTAATAATTATATCTTCTCAATATAAAAGAAAATTTTTGTTTTATTCTTGCTCATTGTGAAGCTAGTATAGATAGTAGCGCCCCTATGGGGTAAAAATGTAAAATATCGTACGAAGTAGTAACTTAGGGTAATTAACTGACATCACCTCATGTGACGTAAGCATGGTCTGATATCGCCTGATCTGACGGACCAATAAAAAAATTCAAAATAATAATCAAGGGTGGGAAATTCCGTTGGCGTGTCCCTGCAACGACTCCACTTGTTCAGAGGTTCTTCAACAGAACAGACGTGATGGCATTTTCGGACGTAACCTAGAAATTTATAAGCTTCCAGTATCCAAATTTTAAGATGTCAAGGCCGGTACCAAATTTATTTAACTCAGCAAATGAAGAAGTCAGAAGCGATTATTTATGTATTTCAAATGAGTAAAAGTAAATATCATTTTTGTTTAAGTGCGCTGATTTGCAAGAGCGATGTGTTAAGTGTTTAGTGATTCCAAAAGCCATGGGCAATGTTTAATATGTGTTAAAGTGTTTTTTAAAATAAGTAATGTGCACAAGCAGGTACGTTTTAGATAATAATAAAGAAAATGTATTTTAATGTTAACTAAGTTGAAGAAATTTTAAATGATAAACGGTTAACACATGAACGGTAGAAATTGTCCTTTGAATATTCATTTCTAAATTAAAATTGAAAAACTTAAGTTACTATCTTCTCGATAAATATAATTTTAAAGGTTATTAAGTAATTAAAATGTATGGAATAACTAGCAGTAATTAAAAGTAAATTACTCGACACATTGCTGTCTTTGGTTCTTTTGTAATTTGTCACTGATTAATAAATTGTATGACTTTGTATTTTAAAAATTTAAATTCTTATTTCACAAGTAACCTAGTCCGTTACAAACTTTGAATTTTCATTTCAAGTTACCTAGTTCTATCTTCGGAAGATATCAGAAGATCGTTTACAGAAAGACATTATTATGCCTGGCTGAAACGGAGAACTAGGAGCCTCTGGTAAGTAAGGTTAATTAATTTGTTAATTAGTAATTAACACACATTTTTAATAAAGCCCTGATAAATACTTACCCCAGGAAAAAAAAGGCTCAAACGTTACAAGTAATTTTAATACCCTATATTTGATCAATACTTTTATATTTTAGAATATCCTTATATATAGATGAATAAATCCAACATTCGTTGGTGGATATCAAAGATGCTTTGGAGCTACTGTGGTGAAATTTATAATTTTAATAAAATAAAATAAAACCTTTTAAATCACAACGTGGTAATTTCCTGATTTACATTTCGGTTGCAACCATCAGAAGAAATTACTACAGGAATAATTGCAATTGAAGTCTACATCAGAAGACAAGTAAAACGTTTTTATTTTCGTAGTTTAAAAGGTTTTATTTACTTATAAATAACATGAGGGTTCTTATTCACAACAGCTTTGTATAATTGTTTCACTCTTTATTACACTTCTATGTACTTAGTGTCTGAACTCAACGTTTCTTGAAGTTAGTAATAACCAACTTCACAATTCCCTTGGCTCTTTATTACCCACTTAGAGATATTTTCTTAAAGTAATAATATCCAACGAGAACATTTGTAAATAATTGTGTTACGTGAAATGTAGTTCCAAAAAGTTGAGTTATGTTTTAATTACTTTGAGAAACTGTTCTGGGCTGTAATTTGTAGTTTGCGAAGAGTGATTTTAGAAGTTTCTTTTACCATGTTTGTATACAAACACTTGATAATTCAGGTACTCTACTAAATAGATAATATTTTAGTCTTTTTGAATTTCTAGATGTTTTTGTTCATATAGGATATTTTTTACTTTCCTAAAAAAACATTT
This sequence comes from Prosapia bicincta, assembly GCA_036971475.1. NCBI lineage: Eukaryota > Metazoa > Arthropoda > Insecta > Hemiptera > Cercopidae > Prosapia > Prosapia bicincta. Next base: position 236,211,261 of record JBAIZL010000004.1, read on the forward strand.
CTGTAAATTGTTTTAAAATATAAAATATTTCATGATTTTCCAAACGATTTCATTATGGACAAAAACATATAGTTTTTAGCGCTAAACATTTTTAATTATTTTTTTTAACTGTATGTTTTAGGCTCTCAAACTATAATCCTTTAATAACTTCTTTATATCATTCATAGTTTTAACACTACATTCCCTCGTTTACATCTTAGAATTCGGAAAATTTGCTACATAAAAAGTAAAGCATTTAAACGACATTCTTGCTTCGGTTAATTGTAACACCTTTTAAATGGTGTTACACATTAAAATAAAAGATTCAGAAAACAAACGCGAATAAGGTACAAAATGTAACAATAAATAAGTATTAAAAAAATGGTCAATTTGTAAAAGTAAATCTGTGGATGAAACTGACCTCTAGCGAGTAAATTTAAAACTAATAATATGCGCAGATTAGGATGGAATCGTGCTGGCCATGATGAACCCTCTCTCGATAACAAGATGTAACGAGGGAAGTCTCTAATAACCGAGGAGCAAGAATTTTTTTTTTTATTTTAAAGTGTAAAGTTAATTAAAGTTTTATTTTGTTGAAGAAATGCTACGTGTAATATTTTTGTGTTAAACCTCTCTGACTTGTCCAAACCATGCAGCCAGCTGCACGTGCATTAAGATAGTAGAGCGAGATAAGGTTTGATTTTTTAAAATATGTAACAGTTTCTAATATCCTTTGTTTTAGTACATGGAACTCGGAGTTACTGAATAATGTCGGAACCAAATTCACAATCATGAGCGAGCTGATATTCTAATGAATTCTTCTAACGAGCGATGCGTGGCTTCACCAATTGTAAAATCAGCTAAGTTGTAAGATTAAGACTTTTAGTGAACAAGTTGCCAAATTTAATTATTTAAACAGTAATGTTCAAAATTAAAACCTTAAACTTTCAATGCATCATTTAAATTTAACGTTTGGCATCATGTGGTGAATTGTAATAAATCTAAATTATAAAAATTATATATGAAAAGAATTAGCAAAGCAAACTCGAAAATAGAGTCATTCTCAGCCATAGATTTGTAACTTGCGAAGCTCCCAGTAAATAAGTAATTTGTTAAAAAATCATGAAATCTGTAACTAACGCAATGTTTCTCAAATATGTTTGTTTGTAATTTAATAATTTTTGGTTAATAAAAGTAACGTTTTATTTGTTCGAATTGAAGATATATGCGTAGAATCATTAAACGAACACACATAACTCTTACATCTCAATTAAATAAGACTTTGCAGGTCACTGTGTAGCAATAAACTGCAATATTCAACATCAGCTTTAATTCCTCAGGAATTAAAGCTCAAAATAATATCTATAAATGTTGCATAATTAGACTACATTTTTTACTTTACTACGAATTTACTCATACCACATCAATACATTTTGAATATCTGTGTTTTGCATTTCCTTTTCTTTCTCTTGATAAAGTTTCTAACACCGTACATTTTACCAAACGACTTGTGTGTTATGATGGTGGGAAATACTTAAAAAAAAAAACACAATAATTTCTTGTCAAATTATTGTTTGCTAATTATCATGAAAAACGCAATGATTCAAGACATGAAACTAAACAGTTTTTACGTTAAAATACATTTTATTGAATTAATAAAGATCGTTGTTTCTACCCGATTATAATTGAAAAGTTGTAATATATTTAAAATGTATTTGTTTTATTTCTTATCGAACATATGTGCCCCTCGTTATTCCTTTTTTCTTGTACATGATGAGACAGAATAGACTCGCTGATTTGACGGGTGTATTGTGAAAAAACTAACCAATATAAATAAAAAACGACTTTATTTATTAAAATTACATACAATGGCATTTTATATTCATTGGGTTTTAAAATTTGTATCTTCCAATTGATTTTGTTTTTTTCTCGTTCAACAGTAACCAACCATTATGATGATACTCCATACATAACGTTCTCTCTCATCATATATATCAAAAGTTTTCAAAAAACCCTCATCAAGTTTCTGAAAAAATAAACATTGACTCACCAGACTTTTCCATCATGTAAGCCTATACCTTCCGGCTAGCTGGCCTGAGCAACCGGGCGGGTAGTGGGACGGCCTACAGATATGTAGGTTACATGTGAATAAGGATTCCGGAAGGTTTCTGAATAAGCAGGCCTGGACCAAGGCAATGGTTCAAAGGTGAGGAATTATCCCTCCTCGTCAGACAACCGGTTGGGTGTGGTAGAAATAACTCCTCTGACTGGGGAGACTAGGGTAGTTGGGAATTAAGTCCTCACAATGCTACTCTCACCTCCCAGGTGAACCAAGGGCAATGCGACAGTGAAGTATGGGCGGGAAACTACCCTAACGACACAGTTGTAAAAAAGAGAGTAAAGCAGGCTGATCGCTCCATGAGCAACAGTTAATAATGTCCTGAACTTGGGGTGTGCTTCAAGGTCAGTGACTTAATACCCAATCCAAGGTGGAAGGCATCGTGCCGAAGGATGAATGGCTGCAGGGTATAAAATGCAGTCGCACACGATCCCCTTGAGAAACCAGACATAACCTCATTGTATGTTGTCTTGCCAGGGCAGTGGGGGCTCTATTCTGGTCGACCGTTATTTCCCACTCGTGGGACGTTATTGGACCGAAAAGGTAAAACAATTGATTTTGAGACTGCACAGACAGCGGGAGCCAATGAGACGGCAAACCGTGAGTCTGTAGCAGATGTGTCAACGCCAACCAGCACTGGGGGTGCGGGGGCGGCTGTCAAGCTGCCGACTGCAGAAACCGGTGAAGTGGCTGTAGAGTTGAGCACGCTGTCTTTACGGAGAAATGGTATGAGGGGAGCGGCCAAAAGCCGGCTCCGAAGAGAACAGGCGAGAACAGCGGGAGGGCCAATAATCCTGAAAACACGAAGGGGAGGCCAAAACCGATCCGAGCCTGTCAAAGTCCAAGGCTTGGATGTTGTGAGGAGGGAGGTGCAACAGGGAAGCAATCAACCAAGAGCACAAAACCCCAGCACGTTCAAAAGGCCTAGGAGGAAAGAAGAAAGTGAAGCTGGGACAAGGGGGGGTACTGCAGTGTCTTCGGGCACATACGGCGATAACCTTCGGCAAAAGCTAGCAATTGTCCCAATTAGTTACCCAGAGAGACAACTCTCGGAAGAGATGGCGTTGGAGCTGGAGGAGCTGTTCTTCTCGGAACTGCTGTCCGCTGAGACGGAGAGTGGGGATAGAGGGTTCAGGACAGCATACTTAGAGAGAGGGGCTCTAAATGTCGTATGCTCCTCACGGGAGAGCCTGGAGTGGGTCCTTCGGGTCCTGCCAAGCTTCACCCTGAGTGAGGGGGAAAAGTTGAGGGCAGGAACACCCAAGGAGATCTTTTGCATTGCAAAAGTTTCAATGTGGGTGCCCAAACCTTACAATGACAAGGAGCCGGAAGAGATCCTGAAGGTGGTCAAATCCAGAACCCTGGGATAGGTCAAGATACTTGGAAGGTGATTGTTGGGAAAAGGGAGGATGCAGGTCTTACCCTGATCCTGTATATAGGAGAGGGCTCCCTCAGGACACTGCGGAACAACAACCTAAGGGTGAACTTGGGGCTGAGACAGGCCACGTTCAAGGTGCTCTCTAGTCCTGGGGCTGCTCTGCGGACCCAGGCAGCTGCGAAGTAAGCAGAACAATGATCAAGATCCTCCAAGTGAACCTACAGCATAGCAGGGCGGCTAGTGCTCTCGTGTGTAGGATGCTGGACAGGGAAGAGGTGGACTTGGTTCTCATCCAGGAGCCATGGATTTCTGGAGGACGAATATGCGGGCTGGCGACATCTGGAGGTAAGTTGTTGTATGATAAGGACTCCGGTGTTCCCAGGACGTGTATCCTGGTTAGGAGGGGGTTGAGTCCTTTTGTACTAACGGACTTCTGCTGCAGGGACTTGATAGCAGTGATGGTGGAGCTGCGGGCAGAGGGGAGAATGAAGAGGCTGAACCTGGTCACGGCATATCTTCCCTTTGACTATACCAACACAAGAGCTGAGGAGGCTCGTCGAGCACTGCGGGGCTGTGGAGAGGAGCTACTGGTGGGGATGGATGCTAACTCCCATCACACTTCGAGGGAAGTACAGGTACCAACATTAGAGGTGAGGAACTTTTAGCTTATCTTAGCTCTAAGAATTTACTAGTCTTAAATCAGGGGGAAGAGCCGACGTTTGTCACTAGGGCCAGACAGGAGGTCCTGGACATTACGGTGGCATCGAACTAGATGGCTAGGTATGTACTAAACTGGCATGTGTCGGATGAACCATCTTCTTCTGACCACAGACATATTAGGTATGATATCCCCCTAAATCCAGCCATGCTTCGGCCAACCAGGGATCCAAGAAGAACAGACTGGGACTCCTACAGGAGGGACCAGGGTGTTCGGATTGAGGAGGCTGGATTGGAGTATGGTGGGAGGAGAGAGCTAGAAGACTCTGCCACATTGGTTGGCGAAGTTATGGTAGAATCCTTTACTGATAACTGCCCTCTCAGTGAGGGGAGGAAAGTAGTGGATCCGTCATGGTGGAACAAGAAGCTAGCCAAACTTCGGAAGACCACCAGGAGACTCTTTAATGGAGCAAAAAAGAACGGGGAGTGGGACCAGTATAGGAAAACACTAACCGAATACAACAGGGCAATTAGAGAAGCACGCAGGAATTCCTGGAAGGAGTTTTGTCAAGAGATTGACAAAACTCGGGAAGGGGCACGACTGCATAAAGTGCTCTCCAAGGACCCAGTTAACCCGATGGGGATGCTAAGAACCCCACTGGGAAATATAACAAAAACTGCATGGGAAACTGTGGAAGAATTAATCAGAACACATTTCCCTTCCAGGACTCTGAGGAAACTTGGGGGAGCAGACACTGAACCAGCTGCCAAACTCTCCACAAGACGTGGTAAGAGGGAGGACTGGGAAGTGGCAAGAAGGATAGTAACTCCACAAAGGGTAAGATGGGCTATTGGCACATTTAAATCCTACTAATCTCAAGGTCCAGATGGGATCTATCCTGTGCTGCTGCAGCAGGGAAGATCTATCCTATGCTGGTACTTACTAAATTATACAGGCTAAGCATTGCTCTAGGGCAGTGGTTCTCAACCGGTGGTAGGCGGGGACATTTCAGGTGGTACGCAGTCATATATGAATAATAACAATAAAAACTGTTACGATTCAACATTTCCGCGTTAAGAATACAATTCCTCCATCTGTGTTTTACATAGAATAGTGGCAGTTTGACGCTGACCTTGCCGCTACACAAACAACCCGAGTGACTCAATTCATTCTCCAATGATATTTCTCTGAAGCTAGAAGTGACTGCTGATATCATTAGTCATATGGAAGCACTTCAAACGAGTTTTGATAAATATTTTAATCCAGATTTGTCTAAATATGAGTGGATTAGAAATCCATTTTCAGGGGAATTTCCTAGTCACTCAAAAGAGTGTTTCATCGACCTTACAAGTGACACCTCAATGAAAGATTCGTTTAAAGAAAAATCTTTAATAGACTTTTGGATGGGGACAAAAACTGAATACCCATCAGTGTTCAAGCAAGCAATAATCTTTTAACTTCCATTTGTAACCTCGTACTTATGTGAATCGGGCTTTTCAGAACTGATGTACATAAAAAATAAATACAGAAACCGCATTAGTGTTGAAGAGGACTTAAGAATCAAGTTGAGTTCAATCGACCCAGATATAGAAAATTTGGTCAAGGACAAACAACAACAACGAGCTCATTAGGATCTGTTTAAATTTAAATGACTGTGTTCAATGAACTAATTTGAGATTGTTTTAATGTAAAATACATTTCATTTTGTATCTAAGTAAATTCTTTGTACATACATACAGTTGTAGAATGCATTTTTATTTTCCTAAACATGACCAAATATAAATTATATATAATTATTTATAAAACTAAATATATATATAAATATAAGGTGGTACGTAAAAATATCTGAAAATTTCAAGTGGTACGTGGTTACTAAAAGGTTGAGAACCCCTGCTCTAGGGCATGTGCCGGCAGCCTGGAAATCTAGTAAGGTGGTCTTTATACCTAAGCCCACCGGTAACCAATCGGAAGGAAAAGGATACAGACCTATTACACTCATGTCCTTTGTTCTTAAGGGACTTGAAAAACTGGTTGATAGGCATATTAGGGGGGGGTGCTTTGGTCATTAAACCACTGCATTGGAACCAGTATGCTTATCAACCGGGGAAATCCTGCGAGGGAGCTCTCCATCAAGTGGTTGGTAGGTTTGAGCAAATGATCGCTAAGAAATGTTGTGTCATAGGTGCCTTCCTCGACATTGAAGGGGCTTTCAATAACCCCTCAGTGGAGGCGATGGTAAATGGTGCAAGACGTCATGGAGTTGGTACGACCACTTGTGGTTGGATAAGTTCCATGTTAACAAACAGAAGCATTTTTGTAGAGGTAGCAGGGGAGGTCAGAAGGGCGGGTACAAGTCTGGGCTGTGCACGGGGGGGGGGGGGGGTTCTCTCTCCTCTGTTGTGGTGCCTAGTGGTTGACAACCTTATTGAACGATTGAATGAACAGGGGTACTTCTGTCTAGGATATGCGGACGACATAGTTGTTCTGATCCTGGGCAGATTCCCTGATACAGTAATTGAGGTAATCAGAAATCCTCTACGACTGGATGAAGTGTGGTGTAATAAGGAGAACCTTAGAGTAAATCCGAAAAAGACTGCTCCTATTAACTTCAGCAGTCAGCGAAAAGATCTGACGACCAGAATTCCTCGCTTGTTTGGTGAGTACCTTGAGTTTGTGGGGGAGGTGAAGTACCTGGGAGTTACTCTGGACAGGAAACTCACCTGGAACCCACATCTTGAGAGGACAGTTAACAGGGCCAAAGGGGCACTGATGACTGTGATAAGAATGGTTGGTACGAAATGGGGACTGAAGCCATCAATGATGCACTGGATGTATCTGAGGGTGATAAGACCTATGATTACCTATGGTGCTCTAGTGTGGTGGACAAAGGCAAAGCAGGCACAGACAAGAGCTCAACTGAGCTCTATCCAGAGATTGGCTTGTCTTTGCACACTGGGAGCGATGTCAACTACACCTGGTGCAGCAATGGAAGTAATGCTTAACCTCCCCCCCCCTTGAGCTTGTCCTTAGGGGAGAGGCGAGGCTGGCGGCATGGAGATTGCGCAATTCGAACCACTGGGCTAACCTCCCAGATGTTTCGGGACATATGAGTATCGAGTGCGTCTTGGAAATGGGCAGAGACCACATTACTCGAACGTTTGCACCTGACCAGGTCCACCAAACTATGATGGAATGGTCAGGGACATTATCATTGGGAGCTCAGATCTGCTACACAGATGGCTCTAAGATGGACTTCGGCAATGGAGCGGGGGTGTATTGTAAAAACCCAAGGGTAAAACTAGTTTTTTTCCTTGGGGAAGCATACCTCTGTCTTTCAGGCCGATATATATGCTATAAATGCCTGTCTGGGAGAGATAGAGAGAAGGGGAACACACGGGACCCGGATTGCTGTTTTCTTCGACAATCAGGCAGCAATTAAGGCACTAAACGGACATGTGGTCACCTCGGCCATAGTCAGGGAGTGCTTTAATAACCTACAAGCCCTGGCAAGGCACAATCAAATCAAGATAGGTAGGGTGCAGGGGCATAGGGGAATACTTGGAAGTGAAGCCGCAGATGGGTTGGCCAGAGAGGGGTCTTCGACTCCCCTGATTGGACCGAAGCCTGCGGTAGGTATTTCCAAATCCATGGTCAAGATGGCAGTGAGAAGGTGGATAGCTGAAAGACACTGTGAGCACTGGATCAGGGCTGAAGGGATGAGACACAGTAAGCTAACCCTTAGGAAACCTTCCTTGGGGCTGCAGAAGGGTCTAATCTATCTGTCTATGCAGGAATTGAGGATAGCCACAGGTCTACTCACGAGACACGGTGGACTAAGGAAACATCTGTATAAAATGGTTATCTACAAAAGTTTAACCCGTGTGCAGATTATGCGGGCAGGAACTGGAGACTGCCACACACATTATTTACAGATGTGAAGCACTTGCCGAGAGGCGCTTCAACCTCTTTGGTGATGGAACAACTCTGGTGGATGCTGAAGGTAAAACACTAGTCAGGAAACTCCTAAACCTGGTAAGAGGGAAGGGGCTATTTGACTAGATCAGTGAGGTAAGTAAAATATACCTTAAGGTAGCAGTGCTTCGGGCAGTTTAAACCCGCTCCCAAGTTAAAAAAAGGTTATACCTTAAGTCCTCGAAAAACCGAAGAGGCTAAATATGCTTAGTTAGGCCTATATAATATAAAGTTCTTTTTGTGTAGCCTCCTAATAAAAAAAACAAAATAATCAAACATAACTCAAAAGTCTTCACAATCTTATAAACAATAAAATAAAACACAGTCAAAGTGTTCGAAGTGGAGAATGAAGCTTTGACGCTGATAACAAACGGAGTGGATTAAGAAACTAACTGGCAGTGGATTGAGAGGATACCGCAAGATCGACACCGAAAGGGACTGTTTTAAAGTATATCCATAATATTTATTGAAAGGAAAATCAAATTTGTAAAACTGCCTTTACTAGGAATATGATATTTAATATTATATCGTTTGTCACTGACATAGTTTTATTTTATAACACTTCATTTTCATCATTTCTCAGTGTTAAAAGTTTCTTATGGTTTATTTTATGTAATACTTTATTACGAAGTGCCTCACTTGTGAAACTTGATAAAATTTCTTCTCTACCAGACAAAATGCTTTAATAGGGTAAAAGTTTTGAGTTTTTGTTGTTAGGGTACAGTTAAAACATGCTTAAATATAACTGTGTTTATATATATATATATATATATATATATATATATATATATATATATATATATATATGTATGTATGTGTGTGTGTGTGTGTGTGTGTGTAAACTATATGAACTATGAATGCCTGCGTAATATTCTATCCGTAAATGTTGTCAATTATACATTGGTATGTATAGTAATTTATTTATTTGACGTTTAAATAATCGTATCTATCATTTACTAAATGTGTTACTAACAACAACCTCTTTAGACATGGTTACCTCAATACCTTAGGACAATTTTTGTCACCCCAAAACCAATATATTTTATTGTTACAAACTATTTTTTTTTAATTTCAGATAATCTACATATCCATAGTATAATACGTAATAATTAACTAGTACCAGTTAAACAGCAAACATGTTAGTTCATTTGTTTAAAAATTACGTATTTTCGAAGGAATTACATATTTGTGATTGTTATTGTTCATAAGATTGAACGATCTTTAAAAATGTATGAAAAAGTATTGTTCAAAACTTTACGTGAAATGAACTTTTCCATCCTCTTTTGTAATAAAAGTGTTACTAAGATAATCTATATTAATTTTATCTCTCTGAAATACATATTCATTTTTAATTTTAAAATTGTACATTAGCGATCATACTTTTGTTTTATGCAAATCAGTTAGAAACAATTTTAATTAGTTTTAAAACAATGCATTTAGAGTAGGCCTATATAAAGACGTATTATAAATAAAAAAGATACTATAAGTAGGCTTTGGCTCCTGCAGAAGTTTCCAGTTTTACAATTGAAACGACAACATGGTTCAACCTGCAATTAGATGTTTTAATTTAACTTTTTTAGTCTATACTTGGAAGTAGTAATTCAAACTGTTCCGAATAGTTCTGTCACTAGATTTCATATATTTATATTTTATTAAAGTTATTAATTGTTCTTGCTAGCAATGGTATAATAAAAGCATTGATTTAAACAAAAATACTCCATTTGCAAATCAGAGTAAGCTATTTACACATCTGTTATAAACATCTTCCTTTAAATGTTTTGTGCAAAAAAAGTTCAGGAAAATATAAAATGTAAATATTCCCTCAGTTTTTACAAACCCTCAGGAATGAGTTATGCTTTCAAATTGGATTCAATCATTTGTATAATGAGCAATTAAATTTTGACGCTCGGTTTCTCCTTCTCTTAATGAACTAAGCTATTAATTATTCAATTCTCTGAGCTTTTTCTAAGCATTGGAATCATTTTCAGTCGCATCAGTGGTTTTTAGAAAATCCCTAATTTCAGTTTTATTTCAATCCGAAATTCGAATAAAACTCTTTTTAACATAGGCTTATTACTATTCGATAATAAAAAACTTTATTTATTAGATTTTGCGTGCATATGAATGTAAGTATTTTTAGGACTTATTGACACTTGAGTATTAGATACTTTTTGTGCAATATTGCATTTTATGACAATTACTTTTTTTTTATAGATATGCATGATATAGTGTACATATATTTAACTTTATCTTTATGTATAAATGACAAAGATAAAGCATGCTTACTTTACCACAAACAACCTCGAAATTTTAAAGACTGATATTACAGTAAAAGATATAATATAAAATAATCTCTTTGTATCTTCCTTTACAAATATAGATATTTAGAATTGACATGAAAGAGTATCAGTAAAGTAAGCGTAATCATTTCAGATAAATACTTAAAAGTACAAATTTTAATCTCTTATTGAATTTATTGCAAACTGAATAGAAATACTCTTATTTTTAATCAATTTACAATTCAAATTTTAGTATTTATTACATCAAAATATTCATCTAAAATGGAATGTAAGACAAATATTTATTATGTTAATAAATCTATCCTTTTAATTAGTATATAAATTTTAAAACTACGATGCAAAATTAAATCTTGATGTGCAATTTCAGTGGGTTGCAAACGATCTACATGTCTTTGGGGCCCAAATATATATTTCACATCCTTTGGTAATATAAACAGATGAAAATGGTCGTCGTGGGACGATCATGTCCTACACTTATCTCGTAAAATCGTCGATGTTCCTAATTTTTTTTTGAAAGAACGTAGGATATTGAAGAAGGTAAGAATATTGTAGAATTTATGTCAATGTTTTTAGTAATAATCAGCATTTAACTTATTATACAATTTGAATAAATATTTTTAGACAGGATATTATTTAGGAATGAAAATAATCAATTAGTATCAGGAGTTAATATAGTATTAAATATATAATTTATGTTCATGGTAATTTCACAAATCTTGAAAAACTCCTAAGAAAATAAAGCTGTTTACTCTATTTAATTGTGTAAATTAAATGAAAATATTTCTTTTATAAATAAAAATAATTTTAGTGATAGGTGTTTAAAAAGATGTAACCAAGTGTTTCAATGAATATAGGTGATTTTTATAAAATAAGCTCTACTTCATGTAGAAAAACCAAACACGAACTATAATTAAATAATCCTTAACTAAGTGAACACGTATACATGTAGTTAAGTATAATTTCATTATAACTTAGTCAGTGAATTCAAGATCATTACAACAAGCAACTTCAACTACCAAAGATACACGGATTCATATTTTTCCATTAAACTGAAAACATATTGAGTACGGAGTTGTTGGAGCAATGAATAATTTGCCACAACACAACTTTGAGTCAAGCTAATAATAATTTCAATTATTAAACAAATATTTATTATATCTCTGGTATAATATTTTAGAAACCATTCAAGTATCCAATAATTCAATTTGTAATTTAATTTTCTAACTGTAACGCTTTATATATATTCACATAAATGCCACATGGTTAAGTGTATGGAAACGTACAAACACTTAAATTTAGATAATTAAAAACAATACGATCCCAAAAACCGCAATACAATTGTTATCAAAATAAAACTGCTTATAGCGAAAATACGTTTTAATATGCACTATAAATATTACAGTAAGTAGATTTGAGATATCGGAAGAAAGTTTTTTAGAGATTAAATACATAAGGTGTTGAACTTGGAATATATACAATTTACAAAAACAATTTTTATCTACTTACCGTGTTTTGTCAAAGATTATTCAGGATAATTTCAAGCTATTGAAGACTGAGACATTTTAAATACTATAACACAAATTCACAGAATCAAGAATAGCAATTTTTCAACGTCCTGTCTATTTTATTGAAAATATTCTACAACTACGGCCTTAAAATCATTGTATTTTTTACAATGAATATGACATTACAAAATGTAAAGTAAAATTTTAAATTTAAAAGACTTTTTAAACTGCATGCTATTTGGTCCAGCGTGTGAACTTCTGGCTATTTAGTCGCAGGTAATTTTTTTTTTATTTATTAACTTGGGAGCGGGTTTAAACTACCCGAAGCACCGCTATCTTAGGTATATTGTACTTACCTGCCTGAACTAGTCAAAGAGCCCCTTCCCTCTTACCAGATTTAGAAGTTTCCTGACTAGTGTTTTACCTACAGCATCGTCTTCCAGAGCTGTGCTATCACCAAAAAGGTTGAAGCGCCTCTCGGCAAGTGCTTCACATCTATAAATGATGTGTGTGGCGATTTCCAGTTCTTGCCCGCATAATCTGCACACTGGTTCATCTTTGAAGATACCCGTATTATACAGATGTTTCCTTAGTCCACAGTGTCCCATGAGTAGACCTGTGGCTATCCTCAATTCCTGCCTAGACAGATAGATGAGACTCTCCTGCAGCCCCAAGGAAGGTTTCCTAAGGGTTAGCTTACTGTGTCTCATCCCTTCAGTCCTGATCCAGTGCTCACAGTGTCTTTCAGCTATCCACCTTCTCACTGCCATCTTGACCATGGATTTGGAAATACCTACCGCAGGCTCCGGTCCAATCAGGGGAGTCGAAGACCCCTCTCTGGCCAGCCCATCTGCGGCTTCACTTCCAAGTATTCCCCTATGCCCCTGCACCCTACCTATCTTGATTTGATTGTGCCTTGCCAGGGCTTGCAGGTTATTAAGGCACTCCCTGACTATGGCCGAGGTGACCACATGTCCGTTTAGTGCCTTAATTGCTGCCTGACTGTCAACGAAAATAGCAATCCGGGTCCCGTGTGTTCCCCTTCTCGCTATCTCTCCCAGACAGGCATTTATAGCATATATATCGGCCTGAAAGACAGAGGAATGCCTCCTCAAGGAAAAAACTAGTTTTACCCTTGGGTTTTTACAATACACCCCCGCTCCAGTGCCGAAGTCCATCTTGGAGCCATCTGTGTAGCAGATCTGAGCTCCCGATGTTACTGACCCTGACCATTCCATTATAGTTTGGTGGGCCTGGTCAGGTGCAAACGTCCGAGTAAAGTGGTCACTGGCCATCTCCAAGACAGGTTCTTGGACTACGTACTCGATACTCATATGTCCGGAAAGATCTGGGAGATTAGCCCAGTTGTTCGAGTATGCAATCTCCATGCAGGGGTTTGGTGCTCATGGTTGATTGCTTCCCACCTGTTGGACCTCACCCTTCACAACATCCAAGCCCTGGACGTTAACATGCTCGGCAGTAGATGTCAAAACCACAGTTTCGCCACAAAAACAGGTGGTTTTGATGAAAAATACGTTACTTTTCCGTTAAAAACGGTTAGGTGGGGTATGAGGGGTTGGTTTCAGCGATTATTGGAGGGTGACGTGTATGGTACGAGGTCTGGAATGTGCGCGGTTGTGCGCGGTTGTGCGTAGGTGTAGGTGGCAGGTGTTTTTTTTAGAAATACGTTAATTTTCCGTTAAAGACCGTTAGGTGAGGTAGTATGGGTTGGTTGGTGATATGCGTGTTGGCTGTTGTGTGATGTAATTAGAAGCATGTTCGGACATGTTGGGGGGTAATGTAAAAACCGTTGTTTACCTAGAGAATGTGTGTATTATATTCTGTACCCAGTTCTTTGCTGGCCTATATTTTTACTATAGCGTCGCGTGTGTACGGTTGAAATCCGTTACGAGGTGATGGGATTATTTTCGCTATAAGTGTGTCAGTCGCAAAGACTGAACGGTGACTTCTCTGTTTGTTCTCCAGATCTTTACTGGTTAAAAAATGTAAAAGCATGTTAATTTATTGATATAGGTTCCTCGCGTAAAACGTCATTGGGAACTTGTATAGATGATGACGACGACATACTTGTGTTATAGTTGTGGGATAAGTAGTTGGTTAGTAGGTCAAGGTCATAGGAAGATGTTTTTAAAAAGAGTCGCAAGCAGAAGTGCTTGCGACATTAATATTAATTTTTTTATTTATTTATTTATTATTTTTTTTATTTATTTATTTTTTTACACAAATACAATAGCATCTTATAATTACATCGCTATATTATAACAAAAATACAATTTTTTTTTTTAGACTAATACAGCTACTGATGTAAAGTCAGTTCGGTGGACCCACATCCGGACGGTCCGTTGGAGACTATGTGAAATTCGCCGGCACCCACCTCATCCAAATCCATGTTCGCCAACAGCGTGATGAAGCGTCTAGGTAGGAATATCTGGAATTTCGGGTCTTCTCCTTCCTTGTATGGGAAACCTCCGAGCGCAGCAACAACTGCTTCCCCGTAGGTAGTGTCGATTTTTCTGAGGTAGTGCACCGAATACTTTTTACCTTCCTTCAGTTCTGAACATTTCTTTATGGGCAACCCGTCAGCTTTAGACTTTGAGTTGAACTGTTGAATTATTGACTGTAAAGTTGCTTCGCGGTTCATAGTTACGGAGGAGAAGTAACTGTATCGTGTAGCTCTGCCTGAGGTCTATAAGGAAATGATGTCTAACCACCGCTCTCTTTGGTTTATATAATGCGTTTCCCCCTCCCTTATTATTGTAGTCATAGTCTTAAGACTGTCGCGACTTTCATCGCACGTAGAAGCGCGCAATTCGTTTCTTTGTGTTGCGGGGCTATAACGCTTTTACAAACGTTCTGGATTCCTCTCAGGAAGGTCCATTCTCTTGAGGAACCGATATCGATAACTTCAGCAGAAGTGAAACCACGAATCCATTTCGCCTTTTCGTCACCCGTTGTAAATATCAGATCGAACTGTTTCACGTAGTGTAACATAACGTTACGAAGCTCTACGTAATCGGTGAACCCTTCCTCCCACGATATGTGATGATAATTCTTACTCAACCAATTGTTGGTTTTCTTGTATTTATTGCTCAAGGTAGAGTATTCGAAAGGCGGTTTAAACAGGAACGTGTAGGTAGCGTTTGTTTGTAGGTCCAATAATACGAGTTCCTTCACTATAAACGCGTTACACTCTCCTTTAAAACATTGCATCTCTAACACGCAAGCAGATCGTTCCATTATTTCTTTTTCCTTGTCCTCTATTCTCCAAAACGTCCGGACGCAGACTGCAAATAGGTCTCGATCCTTTTCGCCTTTTATACCTCTTCCTGCTTAGGAAGAATGCTCGTAGCGTTCTCATCTTCCCCCGACGTTATCGGTTCAACGTTCTTGATATCTTCCTCCTCGTCTTCTACGCTCGTTTCTTGATCCAGCATAAGCAACAGCTGTCTATTGAGTTCAACCTCTTGTGGCAACCGGTTGTATATGCTATAATCAATGTACCCGTACTCTGGTGGCTCACCAATCCCACCTTTTAAACAAGCCTCTACATAGTCTCTAATACTGTCCTCAGACAACTTCAACTGTTCCAAGTACCTTTCAACGGCAGGAACCACACCATTTAGTACGTAAAATTCTCTAGGCGTCAACATAACCTTTTGCCCGTTCCGATGATAATCTTTAATACGAACGTAGTGTTTGCCGTATATCTTTACGGTGTCAACTTCGATATCTGTTCCGGGTAATATCAAACGTGTCTTCTTTCCGCTTTCTCGACAGGCTAGGAAGGTTTCAAAAACGTTCAAGTAGCCGACAAAGGTCTTGAACGAATCCGCTGTAAATAATATGTATCTTTTGGAGTGGTTGATGAGCACTCCTGGCAAAAGAGACAGAGACTCAAAAACCCCTACTGTCACGTTCTTTCCCATGCACGCAGTTAGTGGGTACACAGCACGGAGATAGGCACCGATAAACATATCGCTTATGTCGTCTTCAAGATCGTCTTCCCTGTTCCTTTTCATTTCCGTTAGACGTATTGCGTTGTTATAGAGCGAGGTTAGAGCGTTGTCAACGTCTTTAAACTCTGGTATTTCTACACGAGTTTCTTTTGAATTTTCATTAGAAACCGTATCATCCACGTTTTCGTCCAACTTAACACCACCCGCTAAAGGTGCGTCCGTCTCACTACATGTGTTCATTATGTGGGTTCAAGGTCCTTTCTAACTATGAATGTCTGGAAAGTGATCTTGACTGGTCGAGATCAAAGTTTTAAATGAAAACAACTCCATCCGACTTTCTTATATACATCGCCACCCCCTCCCACTGATCAAAACAAAACACCTCTACGACACTCTCTTTACACTCCCTGTGAGAGGCGTATAAGTTACTATCGTATCGTGTAAAATCAAACAGTAAGCAGCCGTTTTGTCAGGAATATTTTCTGCTGTCTCAAATTCTAACCTGATATCAACTGTTGAGCTCTTCACAGATTCGTTCTGTTTCGAACAATCAATAACCACTATTGGTGAATATTCCTCATACGAATCCGGAGAAAACAGAGGCGCGTTCTTACGCCCGTAATACGATGATTGAAACTTAGCGTACATCTCGTACAGCATTGAATAACGTTTTTTCGAAAAATCGGCGCTAACGTTGTCGTACGGGAAAAACTGCGAGTTTAGGAACAGTTTTATGTTTTTAAGATTGCAATGATCGAAATTAGTTGAATATCTTGTAATGACGTGCTTCCTGTTAGTCTGAAATGCAAAAATTACAAATCTTGGTTTCTCCATTTGGTTCGACGTTTTTATCGTCCATGAATGTCTCTGAGTTTGCGGCAGTACGGGGTATTCGTGCAACTCCCAACTCCGAAATGGTACCACGATCTCGTGGTCATCGTTTAGCTCTCTCAAAAGCCTGACCTTGTGTTCATCAGACAATCTCACGTGCGGCACCCGCCATACTATCTTTTCCAAAACGCATTTCCAATCCAATGTGGCATCGGTTGCACCGGTAGCTCCTATTATGCAATCGTTGTCTGAAGAAGATCTTATTAGAACCAACTCTTGACGGACGTTCATTATTATTCTACGGTAATCCTCTGCAAACCCCAACAACAATTGAAGCGGAATACAAAAGTCAAAATTCCCTGTTGAGTTTGGTTTTTCATTAATATCGGTAGGAAACAACCAACCGGACATTCTTATAATGTTGCGATCTGAAGCCGAAAGAGATACTAGGCCTTTTAGAGTGCTGGTTATTCCCACGCGTTTCACGGAATCAACCGTAACACCGGAAATTTCATATCTAATCTCCTCGAACAGATACGACATCGCGTTATTCACAAACGGGACTTCCGTTCCCAAAGTCCCATCTTTTTTCGTCACCTTTCCTTCGATGTACAGGTAGCTCTCCGACGGCAGAGTGTACGCATCTTGCGATTGAATAGGAATACGGATTTCGTCGTTATTTCCTAATCTGGATGAAGCGTAAGGGTTGTGGCTGTGATACTCCTTCTCCCAAATCGTTTCGTCGAACACCGGACCGTGGCCTATGTCTAATATATCCATCGTTAAGAACTGTGAAACCTATTCTTTCTAGAAACGTCTTGTTCTCACTTGTTATCCTTTCTATCTGTTCACAAGAACTGAATTTCGTTCCACCAAGAGTATCGTTAATAAAGTCTAACCCCATACTCATACGCGTTTTATATGCAACCTGATGCTTATGGTTTCTCCTCTAAAATCAACTGGATCCCCGTTTTGATCAAGCACTCTCACTACGACTTCTGAAATCAAACTGAATTTTATGGGCAAGTAAACCAGATTTTGTGGTACTTCTATTATTTTATATCCTGGCGGAACCGATGGAAAAAACGAATGTATAATATGTTCCCTCTTTCCGTTTTTGTAAGAACCGTCTATGATGTTACAGGAAATTTCGATGTTGTTTACCTTTATAATATTGACCTCTTCATCGCCTAAATGAGGTTTCTTTTCTTCGTTCGGTGCGAGGTTTCTTTTAAACCCCAACAGCGATCCTATAGAATGTGGTTGATCGAAATGTATGTTGAATTTAGTAACTATTTCGCATCGAAGGAGGCTGTTATTTGCCGTAAGCGAAAAGTTGCTGTAACCTATGGACCTCTGTAACACTCTGTTCACTTCGTCAATTTCGTAAGACCCTGTAGGCAATTCTATCTCGTATATTTTATTGTTTTTTACGTCACCCGCTTTGCTGTAGTGTAATTTGTTGTTAATGCCTTTGGTGACGTTTGGTATGGAATTGTATGTAGTGAATTCTAATAGAGCCGCTTCCCACTGGCTTTCTTCGTGCAGCCTTAAAGGTGGAAACAGCACGCTCCTCAGTATAGACTCGTCCCCAGTAAGGGATACCGTGTACGAAGACATCTTAAATGACACTGACTTTATTTGCCAGGAATTCTAAACATAAATGGCCGCAAATTAACGAGTCTTCCGGTTGTCTTCTTTCATAATTGTATAGAATTGTTTTTGCCGATCGTAAATACTGATTCAATTCCGATGGTGGTGGCAAGTTGCCGAAACTATCGAAGTAAAACACTGTGCTTCCTAATTTTTTGTAACAGACCCAATGCGTTCCCGACCCGACGGTGCTGTCCAAGTTCACTATAGCTGATTCGTTTACACGAGGTTTTGACGGAAGATTGTCTCTCATAAAGACGCCTCTGAAATTCGGTATAGAAAGGCAGTATGCGTAACGTTCGAGCTCTTCATTCGTCAATGCCTTGCTCGGTAATACGAGTTTTCTACTACTATTTAATACACATTTCTGTACGGTCGCAGGTACAACCCCCTCCCGTTTTTTGAACCATTGTTCCTACGTCTTCTCCTGTACTTACTGTCTGTCCTCTTTCGACCAACTCTTCTGACAGGCACCCTTTTACGTCTTTTTCTTATTCTCCTTTTCATCCGTCCACCTCCGATTGCACTTTTTGCCTTCATCGCTCCGGCCACCGCTAAAGCAGCCGCTCTTTCACCAATACTAGCGTCACTAGACTTAGCCCTTTGCCAAGCTTTTTCTGCTAAAACACTGTCTGCTACAGAACGTGATGCTGAATCAGAATATCGGGAATAAACTATGTCGTGGACCTTACAGGCTTCGTCTAACTTATTTATACCCCGATCTCCTCGTGCCAAACGTTTTTTCAACTTTGTACCTGGTCCGCAATATCTATACCCACCCGGTATGTGTAATTCCACCGGTAAAGCGTCGATAGCCCTGTTGACTACGGCACTAACTGGAATAATACCGACTGCTTTTTTCGCAAGTCTTACAAGTGATGATGATAAACCACTTCCTTCTCTTACAAACTTCTTTCCGTTACTAAATGTTTTACCGTTTAACATATTAAATATATATGTATCTATTATTTATCTACACGGTTACTTCATATAGAATGTCCATTTGTTGTAGAAACTTGTTACTTTATAATAACGAACCACTTCATACCAAGTTTTTTTTTTAAAATAAAGAAATACCTCTATCACATCCAAATGCTTGCAATAATTATTTCTTGTTTTATTTTGTTTATTATTTTTTTATATTTTTTTTGTAGCATATATTTAATAATTGTTATTCTTTTTACAACAATAATTACTAACACATGTATCACATTAACTTTTTATTGAACAAAATAATAATATTTACATTGTATTACACTTAACTAAATAGTAAATGGAAGTAACAGCTCTTCTCCGGTCAATTCCCCTCCTCAGCAATACCGTCAACGGCTGGTTTTTCCGCTTCTGGAGGATAAGATATTGGTGACGTTCCACGAGCGTCGGTAGTATCCTTTCCATAGTTCGAGGCGCCGACTGTAACTCTCATGCTGAATCCTTGATCCAATAGCTTATTCATCTCGGTTGAGAAAACGTTAACAGCATCTTTTTGTTCGATGCGTAGCGGATAATACTCTATATATCTAGCAGTCAAAGCCATCTTGTAAGTTTATGACGGATGTTTCCTCTTCAAGAAGTAAATTTGAAATATGTATTATTTTTAGTTTCGCTCTCTATATAACAATATATTACATTAGCCTTGTACAATAAAGGCGTTGCTTATCCCTGTTTCCTCTTCTTTGCGGGATGTATTGGTATTGGGTATGAGTAAACCGTCATCCTACGCACAGCATGACATCGTGCTCCAAAATCCTCACCCTTTACTAATTTTAAATAACCGCACCTCGGAAACCATCCACCATGTTCGATCCATGGAAATTCATGTGCTTCCCAATCCTTTAAACCACCACCACAGTAAAAGCATATAACGCCATCAGGTGGAGAGTGAAAGAAAAAACCGGCTTCTGCAAATTGCCAAGCATAAGGGCGGGAATATACAAATCTGGTGTTGTTGAACGATTCCAGCCTGCTTCCAGGTGTACTGTATCTCGGGTATGCAACCATATCTCCTATATTATAAACTGAAATATTTTCTTGAATATATACTATCTATTTGCAGACTAGGTGCAACTCTCCACTTCCTTCGTGCGTGTGTACTCTGCATCTTGTGTTATCGTATCTATTTATATTATCCGTTGTATCCCCTCCACTGCTCAATTTTCGATTTTCTCCTTCAGAAAAGTCGTTCTTATATGTTTCCCCAGGTTCTGCTATAGCTTTCGGTTGTCTGACTGAATCCTGCTTCTGTCTCTTGTTTGCGACTGGTTCCTCTTTTGGAATAAACTTTAACTTTGTACCACTGACTGAATCCTGCTTCTGTCTCTTGTTTGCGACTGGTTCCTCTTTTGGAATAAACTTCAACTTTGTACCACCAAAGATGTACTTCCAGTTTAAATAGGTACGTCCATCTACACCCGGTAAAGCTACTCTTCTCCCGTCTCCAGTATGCATGTAATGGAAGAGTGAAGACGCGAACCTTTCTAGAGTTTCTATGTTTACGGCATCCAACTGTTCTATAGGGTTACCAACTCCGCTCAAACGTTTGTTGTAGAACTCGAAACCATCTTTCGATAATAACGGTGTCACAGACCTGACGTATTCCAATGTAGCAGCATCGTTTGATGACACAGGCCTACCAACATTTTCGATAATTTTGTTTTGCATATCGTAATTTCCGTTTCTAGTGAGTTTAAATCCTACGCCTGAAGGTCCTTTGGGACCCCGTTCACCTGGCTGAGCTCTAACAGCGATTTTACTCTTGGAGATTTGATGACGACCAAACTTGTCCACGCTCATCTTTATAAATGAAGTTAAGCAATAACGTTTCTTCGTTTTAATTCTTCTGTCAACGACACTACCTCGTTCTCTAGCCCCGTGTGTCCTGCAGACATAGAGTCATATAACAAACGCAGACGATTCACTAACTCGTTTGCATTATTGTAATAAACAACGTTGGTATGCTGAGTGTCTTTTAAATTCACACCAGCTCCTGATTTGCTCTTGTCTTCTCTCGGAGGAAATAGATGTGCTATAATTCTTTTATATTTCTTTGACCTGTTCCTGTACACAGGTGCGTTAGAACTGTATCCCTTTCTATGAGCGTTGGTCAGTTGGCAAATGCGTTTAAAATTTTCGAGATCTCTTTTTGTATATGTCTCTGGAATATAATTGAAGATTAGCTCGAACAGACCGCGCGTACCTCGAAAAGTTTTATTCTTTACCAGTATGTTATCTTTGTTGGTGATCTCCAATTTCGCGTCACCTATATCCAATGTACCGTCTTTAGCCAACCGAGCGCCGAACGTATGGTAATGTTTCTTCCTGCTTGTATCAGACATTGAATCTAACATCTTTAATAAATACTTTTTACCCATAGGACCTTTACTCGATATATTGTCGCTCAATATACTGACGTCTTTAGTTGACTCGTGAACAGACGTTCTTCCATCATCTTCATCCGTTACATAGTCTGCTGATGTGTCCGTGAACTCAGCGCCCGACTCCTGTTTAAAGGGTATTATGTCTTGCGCGTCACCATCAATCCATGCGTTTTCACCGAGTTTTTCAGATATCTTCTTTAACGGTTCTACTATCGGTTTGAAAGTGGTCTCCAAGTATTTATCCCTTTCGCTTATGCCTAATTTCAAGGCTTCATTTTTTTTTCTGATGGTATCGCTCAACACTTTTATTTCGTTTACCAACTTCCTTTGTTTCTCCATGTATTTACTTAGCGCTTGTTATCCAGTTGAATAGCTGTATCGTAATGTTAACATTGTAAATCGCTCTGCGAGTTTATTACAACGTATCTGTCAAATCCCAGTCTGTATCGACCTTCATCGATGTTACGCTCCTTATCGACGACTAGGAATCCGAAATGATCGTTCCACGCTGTAGAACATATCTGTTTAAATCTGTTGTATTCCATATCAGCACCTACGTGATCGTTATATACGTGTCTCGTGTTAGTCTCATCCTGCTTGAACATTATAATGAGATTGGCGTTATCTCGTAATAGCTGCTTAGGGATTTTGCTATAGGTTTGCCCTATGTAAATACAATCTATCATGTTATGTCGCCCCATGGCAAAGTACGTGGTTATGTGATGATGTCTTTCCGAGCTAACGTCATCGAATAAAAATACAGAATACGGTCGAGCTTTACTTGGTCCCATGATTTCTTCGTTTACATCAAATTTGAACCAATTGACGCCTGGCACCTCGGATATAACCTTTTCCAAAAGTAGATACTTTGGTTGGTTGAGCGACTTGGAAAATATGTATACATTATTGAATCGCAGTCCGTTAGCTTGCGTGAGCAGGTTAAACACTACGTTTGTTTTCCCGCAGTTTGATGGCCCCGAGACTATGCATCTTACAGTGTCAGGAAGTAATGCACCGTGTTTCCCTTCACTGTGGGTGGTTTTATCAGCAGTCAGAAGATCTATATTTTTAACAACAAATTTATCCTTTTGCTCTAATATTTCCATTTCTTGCCTGCTTACAGACTCATATTATACTGTACATCCGTTATTAGATTAAATCTTTTTTATTTATCCACGATCCTGGCTGCGGTCGAAACCTAACCAACGCACAAGAACTTTATCGCCCTTTCTGCGGAGTATTTTCTCAACTAAATATACGTTTCCAACTGTAGACGGTGATAGCTCGTGCCCGTAGAAACCACCTTGTATGATATCCCCTTTGTGATCTTTCAAAAGATAAGTCTCAGGAAACGTCGGTTGTATCCTGTAAACTGTAAACACTTCATTCGAAAAATTAGGAAGGTATCCTTTGGTAAAAACGCGCTTGTGTTTGCTAATACGCACTTGATCACCGAGGAAAAACCTTTTCGGCATTCGTTTTTCCGTATGCGGTTTTGTTTGCCGGACTATACGATCAAACACCTTTCGTTCGTTCTTTTTATTAACGTCTACAGGTTTCACGCCGATAGTCCTGTGTACCGTATTATTGTATTCGTTTATCAAAACAGGTAATACGTCATGCCAGACGTATGATCCTCTTTTTGAGAAAACCTTGTACATCTTACTCTTTAGCGTTCTATTGAAACGTTCTATTATTGCAGCTTTAATTTCGCTCTTGCTAGAGTAATGGTTGATACGATATTTCTTCATTAATTGTTTGAATGGATTATTGAAAAATTCTTTACCATCATCCGTCTGGAGTTTCTTAATCCTCTCTTGAAGCAATAGCCCCTCTACAGCATTAGCAACGTTTTCCGAAGACTTGTTTTTTAATGGAATAGCGTGCGCAATTTTAGTAAAACAATCTATAAGTGTAAGTATGTAATTAAAACCTTTATTATCCTTAGCGTATGGTCTCATCTCTACAAGATCAGCTTGGAAAAATTTATCGTCTAGTCCTTTTAAGATAGTATTTCGTCTAGGAAATTTTCTTCTTGCTGGTGCGTGTAATTCGCGTACAATCTTTTCCCTTAACTCCATCGTTACCGTTAGTGACTATAGGAAACAAATAATAGAATTTAGATTTTTTTATATATAACTGTTGTTACGTTAACATTCGGATATATCTCGCAAGGAATAGTGCCCGTACGGTAACGTGTTTATGCAGTCTGAAAGTATTTTTCTTTTGTCGTCTCTTGTTGATAGTGATCTTTTGCGTTGTAACATGGTGTAAAGCTCATGACCGAAGCTACGAATTGTGTTGAAAGTAGCCTTGTACTCTACGTTTTCGAACAGACATTTCCTGTAGTGTTCAAACATAATAGATTTCTTCAAGTAGCTCTTTTTTATTCCTTTAGCCTTTTTTATTACTCCTTCCTCCTCTTCACAGTTGTGTCCACCTACGGCGGTAGTCATAGCGTACATCTTCGGCATCAACGCTATGAGTTCGATGATTGGGATGCTGTTTAGCTCGTCCTTAAATTTACCTAGAACCTTTTTATTAACGCCTCCGTCGTAAGTGGGATGGTGCGGTGGGTATTCGGAGAAATCAAAATCGTTTTTATGTTGAAATGTCTTGAGGTCTTCGTAAAGATCATTTGTTCGAATCCAGTAGAGAAACGCGTCTGTATCCATATACGATATTCCGATTTTATCTCTTCCGTAATGACGTACCATCTTTTCGTAGTGGAAGTCGTACATGTGCGTCTTGGAGATGTCTAAGATGGACATACCGATATAAAGTGGTCTGTCGAGAACTATCTTAGTCTTATTCATACAAACCAATACCAGATCTTTATTTATAATAATAGACGTATTAAAGTTGTCTCGCTTCACAAGTTTCATTAGTTTCTTTTCGTCTGTAACAAGCCTAACATCTATATGTTTTCGTTTGTTTTCCAGAGTTTTTCCGAAAATTGCGTTGTTCATTAATTTGAAGAAATCTCTCTGGAAAGCAGATTTAGCGGCGGATCTCCTAGCAGTGTTCGAATCGATGTACGGCTTTAACCAATATGATTGTGCAAAACGTATGACTCTATGAACTTTGGTAATACGAAGTCCTAGTTGTATGGCTTGTTGCACGGTCCAATAGTGAGCGACGTAATGATCTTTCGATTCAACAGTCATCAAAAGCTTTTTCTATTTACCTCCAGGCGGAACTTCGCTTTTTGGTAGAAGAGGGAGATCGTAGTGATGATCATGGAGCGCCTCCGGGTATTCAAAGTCGAACTCCAAAATATACCCGAAACAACCGTAACGAGGGATATCTTGAATTTCTTCTATCGTAGTTGGATCTACCCATTCGAATCCTCCAGATGGCAAGGGCATCGACATGGCCCACCCGTAAAGGTTGTTTGCGTCGAAGTACCCCAGGTAGACAGACTCTTTCTCACTATCAAAGTCAGGCAAATGCTTGTTGTTGGCTCTAACATGTTTCCTAACGCACTGCGTTAGACCGCCTCGGACGCCCGACTCTACCATGAGGATCATATCGACATCCATCATCAATTCCAAAGTGCATCCTGTTTCTCTCAACATAGCCTGCCACGCCAGTCCTGGTGAGGTGTAAGAATGGAGGGGATCAAGCCCGTAAGCGTTCATACAGGTGTTTCTAAATTCCTCCATAACATCGCAAAGAAGGGTCACGTCGAGTTGTACATAAAAATCACTGTACTCTCCCAAAGTCTTAAACTCCATTCCGTTCCATACGTTACATGCGTGTTGGTATTCTTCATCACTAATTCCGCATTCATTTAGCTTGCTGTAAAAACATTCTATGGGAGGAAGCGAAGTTTCGTTGAACCTATCTGCATCGTCTATATAATCGTAAGGGAAAACACCTTTTCTTAACACTAGTTCAAGCTTCCCTTCAGGTACAAGTTTCTTCGTCTCCAGCAGATCGTCCCGTGATAGATTTTCGCTAAGTTTCATAAGGCTTGAAGGTAAAAACCTATAAGAGTCGATGAATCTCAATTTTAGTTTACCGACCTTTTTCGAAAAACTTATAAACTTTTCTTTCGACGAGGCTAACACATCGATTTGTCCTTTCCATAAGTTCAATTCATGTATTATAAAATGTGAATCGTATCCACTTAAATTGTGCAGCACGACAGGTATAAAACTAGGTAGCTTATAATTTATGTTGCACGAGTTACAAGCCGATCCTCTATACTTTCCTGTGAGATGGTCATGGTCACGGACTTTATGATTTATGTCTGTAAAAGATTTTTTACACAAGTAACAAGTAGTTGCGGATGTGTATGCAAGTATTTCGTCATCACTCATCTCTAACATGGGAACAATATTTGAGTACATCCCTTCAACTTTCTCGGCAACAAGTTTCAGCTGTTGTAGAAAGTTCTTTACCGCATCACAACCCCTGTAAACAAGCGGTTTTGATGTTAACCCATACCTCGTGAGATGGTTTTCGTCTAAAGTAGACTTTACCATCATGCAGTAGCTATTAGGCTCGTGTTTTTGGTATAAATGTTTGGTGACGTCTTCAGGATCTTCCATAACCGTTTTAATAGGTATCAAAGTAGATTCAAAGTCGGCGTATATCACTATAGGTACACTGTATAGCTGATTCGTTTTGTTGAAAGAAACAAACCGTTTATCACGATGAGGTAATTCCATTTTAATGGGGGCATGTACTCCGCATAAGCGGTTGTGTTCGGTCAACCACCGTCGCCCTCCGAGTTCCATTGAAAGAGATTTGAAAGCAAAACATTTCTTACATACCGTCACGCTACTATCATATCTTTTCATTTGCCTACTTACCAATCTGTTAAAATTCTTAATGTAGACGTAATGCGAGACATCACCATCGTGTAGTAGTAGTAAGTCTGTGTGGCGAATATCTTCAGTTTCTACTACTCTCAGCGGATAAACATTATGACTTTCGTCGAGACTAAAAACGTTCACGGATACTCCAGGATTTCGTTTTTCAAAGAGTTTTATATCCTCAACTGAGACAGGATATTGCAATCCAGCAAAGTTGTACTTATTGCCAACTTGTTCGTATTTGTAGTCAACTCTAAATGCGCTTTTTGGTTCAACATATTTTGCTAGCATTGCATATCGAAAACATTTGTTGTCGGAGTTATGGACATTAATGCAAGACAAGGTGGATGCTATCTTCTTAGGTAACGGGATATAACTACTTCCACGATCCCCATATCCATGTTTATGTACTCTTACCACCAAGCTCTTAACTTTACCTAATGTCCATCCAGACCCCCGACTTTCGTGTTCGGTTATTTTCAAAACAATCTCCTGCATACATTCCCTGACTACGTTTTCCAGGTCTGATGCAAAAGTAATTTTTCTGTTCCTAGTTATAAACGCTCTCTGAGATATTTCTCCTTCCACATTTACAAATTCGGACTCCATCACAAGTCCAAACTTTATAAAATTTAAACGAATGAGCTCCTCTTTCAACAGCTCCACTACAACATCGCTCGCTTCAATTATGTAATCGTCCAAATAGAGTTCGGTTACGTTCCTTATAAGGAAATGTTTAACATATGACCTAGGTAACGCTTGAGATAGAAGTTCGTGTTTCAACTTTTGTCTTGGGGGAGCGTAATGTATGACTGTTGCTCTGTCAGCTACTGATTCCTTTCTAGTTTCCGGCAAGTCTGGTAAGCTGTATAATTCGTTGTTTTCTTGATCGAGAAAAGGTGTATGGAATATCTCAACATGCGACAACAGGAGTAAGCGGTCGTTGAATTCTTCTCCACAAATCTCGCACGAGAATAAGCTATTCCTTTCTCCATCAGCTGGAATAGTTCCTTCATAGTCGGGAATTGTGTAAACTTCTCTGTCTTCATTTTCCTGTGTGCAGACTCTGTGAAATAACTCAAAATGCATCAGATACAGTAACTCATCTTTGAATTCATCTCTGCAAATTTCACAGCAGAAAACATTGTTAGATTCCATTTTTTAGTATATTTGTTCTACTCAAATTCAAGTTAGAAACTAAAATGATACTAAAATCATGCATGTCTTATATATATATCCTGAACTACATCCCCCCACCACTATATATTTTAAAAAAGCATTATCCTTGTTACCCCCCCCCTTCTATCACTGTCCTTTCAAAAAGTTATTGCGCACGTATAAAAGAGCAAAAAAACTGCAAACAAGCGAATTATAATTGTTCAAACCTAACTATAATTAACATGGCTCCTCTGAATATAGAACAACCTATTCATTGTATAGAATGGTCGTGGATAGCCACTTTATCAGAGGAAGAAGTTGAACAAGTTTTTGCTGTTTTCACGGCTGTCGATATACAAAACATGACAACCGTAATGAATACCTCGTTGGAAGACTTTTTACAAACTACTGTAGACTCACTTGAGGACGATGAAGATCCTTCGTTGAAGGAAAATGCAGTATCTTATGCTGAAGATGCAACAGATTCATATGATGGGCAACCGCAGGCTACTAGCACACCGATAAGTAGCAATCCTCGGCGTGACGGTGTATGCTCCGCAAGAAGACGACTTTCGTTCGAAGACAGTGATCAAAGCTCTCAGTAATAACCCAAAGTACTGAAAATTTCAAAACCTTTTCCAAACCAATCCTCTCAATATCACCCATCCCTCTATCCCTCGCTTCCTTCCCTTCCCAAGAATAGAGCAGCTGATGGGAGAACCCATCAGCTGATCTATTCTATTAACTATATATAACCTTGACATACTGACCTAGTGCCTAGAACTGTGTTACGTTATTCAGTATGTTTATATCTTTAAGGGTTTGAGTAAAGTTACCCGCTTTAGCTGGAACTATCATTAAGTGTCTGCTGTTGCTATTGCTGTATCGCATCCCTGATCCGTAGTATGTTGTGGGAAACATTTGAGCTAATACAGTCCTATATTTAAAGGAATTTACTTGGCGATTAATCCTGTTGTTTCGCAAATATCCAATCCTATGAGCGTTGGTCTTGACTAATATATCTTTATAGGCTGCGATATCATTCTCGTCATAGACGTCATCATCAGGTATTCTCTTGAAAAGAAGCTCATACAATCCTTTAGTCGGATTGTAAACGGTATCACCCAATCGCAGACCACCATCTTCTTCGAACAACAATTGCGTGTCACCAACAAAGATGTTATCTTTCTCCAAACGTGGACCGTATGTATGATCAATACTCTTTTTATTACCGGCAGCGTCATTCATGAATTTCTTCATGTAAGATTTAGTGAGCGGATTAACGAAAGTCTCCTCTAACCACTCTGTTGCTACGTCATAAGCACCCGGAGTTGATATAACTTCGCCGACACTGGGTTCTGGGGGATCGGATGTCTCAGCTATTACATTTAAGTCTGTAAATTCAGGATATAACAAGGAGGCATGGTCTGTTTTCACCCTTTCTAACACTGTGTCGTCCGTCAAAGAGTGGGTCGTAGGAGATGACACCGCTTTAGGAATAAAACTATACTTTGCAAAACGTTCTCCCGAATCACACGAGGTTAGCGTTTTGGATTTATACAAAGCTTTTTCAGATAGTATTTTATCTAAAGCGGTTTTAATCAACTCTCTGATAGGTTCTATAATATAATGTAAACGTTTTTGTACTCTACTTTCGCTCTCAATTTTTCGTATCTTAAACCGATTATACTTTAACTTTATCAATTTCCTAAGCGAGGTTATTTCATTGAGAAGGTTTTCCTCAGACATATTCCCACACCTGTAAACAAAATAATACTGAGAATTCAGATAGTGAGTTTATAATATAATATGAAGTTGCATAAATAGATAAAAAGCTTGTGTTCTATACATGCTGCTCTTGTGTGCTCATGCGGCTCTAGTAGCCTTGGTAAATATGTGTCAAGGTCGTTTATAATAAAGAGAATAGAGCAGCTGATGGGCGAACCCATCAGCTGCTCTATTCTTGGAAAGGAAAGCAAAGGAAAGGAGGGTGTGTATGAGGAAACAGTTGCTGAGAAGATGAATCGTATTATTTTTTAACCCAATGTAGAAGCTTCTTTTTGGAGTTGTGATCTGCAAACTTTACTTCAAGATACCATCCGTCTTTAAGAGGTTGTTTTTTAAACTTCTTAAAAGGGAAATGTATGATGAAGGCACCTTTTGTAGTTCCCACGATGGCCTCATCATCGTTCAAGTATGATAGAAGTCGATATTTGGTGTTAGTTTTGAGTCTGGATATTTTTATTTTCGGCAAAATATTTTTTGAAGACTTATTTGTGGAAGATTTTGTTTCTTTCAGGCCTGTTGTATTACGCTCGCGATGACGGCTGCACAGTATAACACCATCACCTGCAATACGAGCGTTGCATATTCCGTTTCTCTTTATCCCTTTCGAAAATCTGTATGTACAAAGTCGGAATTGCTTTTGGGAATTGGAGGGTAGAGTAGGTAAAAACTCAAGTTTTTTGGCTGCAGTAGGTTTCGGAGAAATAGTCGAGGATGTGTTTTTACAATTTTTAACAGGACTATCTGTTAGCAGTAGGTCCTTAACCAGGTTGTTGAAATGATAGGCTGCGGTATTTGAAGTGCTTGCGGTTTCAGTTCTCCTATGTATGGTGGACATTTTTAGAGGAGCTGTAGAAATCCTGACGGTTGGATCCATTCTTCAGCTATAACATTGAGAAGCAAAATGATGATGTTATCGCGAGTCTATGCTATTTATACGATTTAAAACGAAGGAGGGGTTATACTGTATCACTAGGAAGGGAGGGGGAGAATGACGTTTTGGATGTGAAGAGGTAGGTGAGGTTTAACATAGTAGAATAGTTGAGTAAAGAAGATATCGGGGGAGGTGGAAGGAATTGAAGTGTTCCAAATCACAAATTGAAGTAACTCTGCGGGGGGAATTGAACTTATTATTATTTTTTTCGGTGTAGGAGGTAACAGAACGTATTATAACTTTAATACAAGCTTTGGAAAATGTGTGAAGCATTTTCTTCCAGCTAAAAACTGGGTCAAGGTCGTTTGAATATTAAAAATTTTTTTTCCTTAAAACTATGGGAAAGAATAGGAAGGAGTGACTCTAAGCAGAATGTACTGAATATCCTCCTTGTAACACTCTGCACAAAGGGATCCCTAGGCGCTCTACTAGACTGGAACGCAATTCTTCACGTCACCAGCCGAATAGACCAACGGCAACCTAGAGGGATTGGGGTGTAAGTGAATAATAGACATACGCTGAATTCGTTCTTGCTGTATGACTATTGGAAGCCGGGTGACGCAACGAATGACGCGAAATTCATCTCGCCAATCATCCGCTACGTTTACTCACCTCGGGGAAAAGACAAAAAAGGTGGGTGGGGTGGGGGGTTGGATATCAAGCTCCCAGTGAACAGAAACAATGATGTCCAGGAGAACACGCTTTGCCCGGGTTGCCCCCAGACAAACTATCCGGAGATAGCCTTAGCGTGCGTGAAAGAGGAAGGAGTATTAGGGATATTAATGATGTAAACCTGGAAGTAAGAAACATATATTATTTTACCTGAAAAGTAAACAATAAAAAAATGTTATTAAATTCCCCCCCCCAAATATGTGATTTTCGGTATTTTGAATAACAATTTATGTATTCCACAAGACTAAATCAACAATAATTTTACGAAATTGATTTTCACCTCATGAGATACCCCATTCTGTTCCAACTACATATATAGCACGTGCTTATGTGTAATATACTCCAGACATGGGCTTGAAGTAATTAAAAGATACCCAATAAAAATCACATTAGGGGGGGGGATTGATCAAAATCAGAAACAATCAAGATTCCTGAGGTAAACATGAAAGTAGGAGTAATATTGTTTATAATACCTGAAAAATAAACAAGAATAAATATTGGTATTATTTATATAAAACCTGAAATAAATAAAGATATAATTATTTTAACCTGAAAAAACTGCTGAAACAAGAATAAATATTGGTATTATTTATATAAACCTGGAAGAAATACATATATAATTATTTTAACCTGAAAAACATGCTGTGTTTATGCTATAATTATAAAAATAAAATTTAACATGCAACCACAAAATACATCTAAACATTTAGTCTAACATGCACAAAAAAATTAAATAATATAATGTAAACCAAAGTGAGCTATATAAAGTACAACAAGGAATAAACATATATTATAATTGTATTTCTTAACAAGCTAACAAAAACTCACAATACAGAGATGTTATCTCAAATTATATGCTTTGGAAATAAGATATGACCAAGATATGCGAACAATATACAACTGGCGATATTGTCGCAGATTTTTTGGGTTTCAAGCATGGTTACTTATTTTGAACCGCAAAAAACCGTTATCTCTGGGTGCATACCTTCTTTACAAAGCATAAAACCAAAGTAACCTATATAAAATACAAGGGAATAAAAAATATATTAAAACATTGAAATATCTTAAAAGCTAACAAGAACATAGTATTATCTCTATAAAGTCACAAGCTAACAAAAACTCACAATACAGAGATGTTATCTCAAATTATATGCTTTGGAAATAAGATATGACCAAGATATGCGAACAATATACAACTGGCGATATTGTCGCAGATTTTTTGGGTTTCAAGCATGGTTACTTATTTTGAACCGCAAAAAACCGTTATCTCTGGGTGCATACCTTCTTTACAAAGCATAAAACCAAATTAACCTATATAAAATACAAGGGAATAAAAAATATATTAAAACATTGAAATATCTTAAAAGCTAACAAGAACATAGTATTCACTCTATAAAGTCATGCATAGAAGTGAACAGTCTCTAAACGTTTCGCTCGTTTATATATAGAGCTAATACCTACATGCAGTGCAACACCTGCCCCCCTATGAGTTCATCAAACCTAGTTTTACCCGTCCCCCACAACACCTGTCTTAACACCTGTCAGTGTGAGTTTTATTAATCCTAACGTAATTGCATTGTATTTCAAAACAAACACACACACAAGTATGTCGTGGATATCAACTATGCCCAACACTTGTGTGTGTGTGTGTGTGTGTATTGTTTGATGTTTGAATATTAATAAAATAGAGGATTTTTAGTTGAGCAAAGGTGTAAAATGACTTAAGCTTGGTCAAAGCAAACACAAAATTACATTTTTTTTTTTTTCTACAAGACATAATATATATTTTTTAAATAATAAGTTACAATAATTATACTATTAAAAAGAAATATTGTTGTTAAACAAAAAATTATTACAAATGTTAGGAAAGATAAATTCTCATAATAGAGTCAACAGTTTCTCTGCAAATTCCGCAAGTTTTGCAGGCTAATCCGCAAAGCAAACAAGCAATAACGTGTCTGCAGGGTAAATAAACCACTTGAACTTCTTCTGATAGACAGATTTTACATTCTGCACGAAGTATATCTGCTGCCAATGAGGTCTTCCTAGTAACTAAAGCCTTCTCCCTGAAACTGTCAACGGGAACGAATGCCTTGCTTTTCCCCATTTGTACGATGTCCATCGCTAGTCAATCTGAACGGCAAATGTTACTTTTTTGATAGCTATTGCAGTTTATATACGCTACTCTTTTAATTACGTCACACAATCGTGAGCACTCGCACGTACAAGCGCGCAGGTAAAGTCTTAAAAACACTTTTCAATGGTCCGAACATGATTATAACTCGAAACAGAGGTAGGTTTTTAAAAACAATTTATTCAGGCCAAATACCTGTTACAACAAACAATCGCTAGCACAACGATGTGTAAACACATTAGCTCACGAGCGAGGAACCTATATCAATAAATTAACATGCTTTTACATTTTTTAACCAGTAAAGATCTGGAGAACAAACAGAGAAGTCACCGTTCAGTCTTTGCGACTGACACACTTATAGCGAAAATAATCCCATCACCTCGTAACGGATTTCAACCGTACACACGCGACGCTATAGTAAAAATATAGTCCAGCAAAGAACTGGGTACAGAATATAATACACACATTCTCTAGGTAAACAACGGTTTTTACATTACCCCCCAACATGTCCGAACATGCTTCTAATTACATCACACAACAGCCAACACGCATATCACCAACCAACCCATACTACCTCACCTAACGGTCTTTAACGGAAAATTAACGTATTTCTAAAAAAAACACCTGCCACCTACACCTACGCACAACCGCGCACAACCGCGCACATTCCAGACCTCGTACCATACACGTCACCCTCCAATAATCGCTGAAACCAACCCCTCATACCCCACCTAACCGTTTTTAACGGAAAAGTAACGTATTTTTCATCAAAACCACCTGTTTTTGTGGCGAAACTGTGGTTTTGACATCTACTCTCGGCTCGGTTTTGGCTTCCCCTGCGTTGTGTGCTCAGGATTATTGGCCCTCCCGCTGCTCTCGCCTGATCTCTTCGGAGCCGCCTTCTGGCTGCTCCACTCATACTCTTTTTCCGTAGAGAAAGCGTGCTCAACTCTACAACCATTTCACTGGTTTCTGCAGTCGGCAGCTTGGTAGCCGCCCCCCGCACCCCCAGTGGTGGTTGCCGTTGACACATCTGCTACAGACTCACGGTTTGCCGTATCATTGGCTCACTCTGTCTGTGCAGACTCAACATCAATTTGTGTACTTACTTGGTCCATTAGCTTTCCAAGTATGGGGGAACGAACGGTCAACCAGAGCAGAACCTCTACTGCCCTAGCAAGACAACATACAATGAGGTTTTGTCTGGTTCCTCAAGGGGATCGTGTGCTACTGCATTTTATACCCTGCAGCCATTCATCCATCGACACGGTTCCTTCCACCTTGGATTGAGTATTAAGTCACTGACCTTGAAGCACACCCCAAGTTCAGGACATTAATAACTGTTTCTCATGGAGCGAAGAGCCTGCTTTACTCTCTTTTTTACAACTGTGTCGTTAGGGTAGTTTCTCGCCCATACTTCACTGTCGCATTGCCCTTGGTTCACCTGGGAGGTGAGAGTAGCATTGTAAGGACTTAATTCCCAACTACCCCAGTCCCCAGTCAGAGCAGTTATTTCTACCACACCCAACCGGTTGACTGACGAGGAGGGATAATTCCTCACCTTTGAACCATTCCCTTGGTCCAGGCCTGCTTATTCAGAAACCTTCCGGAATCCTTATTCACAAGTAACCTACATATCTGTAGGCCGTTCCACTATCCACCACCCGTGGACCCGCCCGGTTGCTCAGGCCAGCTATCCGGGTGTCGCAGGTAATACAATCAGAGATAAAATACAATGTTGCACCATTTGCTATATGAACATGACTCTTACCAATGGAATGTGAGATTATAAACTCTTATTTCTATGTACCTGAGTACATTTATATTTTATGTATTATTACATGGCTAAATGCCATTTATTGTAAGGATCATAGCTGTGCATTTTGCTAGTTGCTCCTTCTCCAAGAGAATCTTCAAGGTATCTTTCAGATACCCTACTGAAAACATTTTCTGGAGCTATATTTTGTTGCTACTAAAATTAGGTTGGCAGCATACCTTTTCTGTCCTTTACTGAACAAACTGCCTGTAGATAATGTTTTGCTTTAGACTTAGGTTATCCAAGATAGAATGTATAGACTATCAGTCAACGTGAAATTATATTTACACAAAAAAACTATAACTGTTGACTTTAATCGAATCCTTTTTGTACATGATAAGATCATTGGTACGGCAAAAAGGTACATATAGACCGTTAGGTGCTCTTGTGAAAGTTTTTTGAGATATTTTTACCTATTATTTCATGATAAGTTTTTAGATACAAAATGTAGCTTTCTCATAGCGTAATTGAGTGTTGCTATCTCTCTGTCAGGCATGTTTTATCTGTTTTCATGATGTTCGTTTTATTACTTAGGTAACTGTAAAAAATCAAATTTTATTGTGTCGAGGTGAGGTTGTGTATGGATGAGTGTGTCTCGATGGGTATGTGTTTGGACAGATAAAAAGACAGAGTAAAACGTAGGGCGAAATATAATAAGAGAAAGATAGAGAAATAGAATAAAAACGAGAAACTAATCATTCTATATAGTAGTGTGTGTGTGTGTGTGTGTGTGTGTGTGTGTGTAACCTATTAAAATTAGTTTCTTTTATTTTGTATTGTTGTAATTATTACTTTTCATTTTATTAGTGAATCATTTTTTAGGAATATCACTGCAACAGTGCAAGTCCAACAGTAATGACCTCCATAAAACGTTACTGGTGATTATTATACATATTATATTGCATAGTTTTTAGAACATATCCTGTAAAACTTGAAATTCTATAGAAGGTATTATTACTACACCAGCATGTTAATAAAATCTTTATGGAACAAATTTCCATGTAATAAAGCAAATTAGAGAAAAGCCTGAGCATATTGTTATACAAATATTCACTTTAGAATATTTACATGTTATATATAACAAGGTGTGTTATCCTTTAATATATAATTTTAAAAACCCTATAATACCTACACACCTTTTGGTTGCTAAATCAGTTTGTTCTACCTTCACTTTAAGTGATTTAAAACTTGTGATTTCGAGTGCATTTAAGAAGCTGCAATGGATATCTTCAATTTATTAACCAATAAAAAGGTGGACCCTTGAGGCATTTTTCTTTTTATACAATTTAATAAATACAACGCTATTTACTCTTAAGTAATAAAGGTCTTTGTATGGGATCTTTTTATAGTGTACATGACGTAATATAAGGAACATGATTTACATTTTATTAAAAGAATGAGTTTAAAATTATTATTATTTAACTAAGTTATTACATCTTTCTGTTGGCTGAAAATATAATGCAATTAGTTTGTTGTACTTGTCTATTTTCTTATTCCATAGGTTGACTAAAGAGTTTACTTATAGCACTATCACTTCTACACAGTGATACGTTTAATCTTTAATTAACGCCCTTTCTCATTACATAAAACTTGGCTTTATCACTGGTAGTGAATTTTAATTATTTATTGAATAATATCTCTTATAAAAAGGTTTTCGTAATTAAAAAACAATATTTGCTACTTTTAATCGTATACTAGCCGCTAAAACAAGTGTGTTCTCCCTGGAAGATCAAAACTTTTACGTATTTTTCTGGATGCCCTTCTCTTTGTGTAACTGGAATTTTAACCCGCCCTAGTATTTCAACCAAGCAGAGTTTATATTTTAAAATATTTGAACGAGTGAACGGTCAGCCAATTGTTTTTGGTGTTTGAAATTTTCTCGTTACCTAACGGATAGACGCTACTTTTATGAGTTCTTCTACTACTCCAGATATCAAACTTTCCCTTATACATGCTTACAGATTTATTTTATTTAATTTACACAATAATACTACAATTACGTTGCCAGAATGTCCCCAAGACTACCTTACTACACTAAAATGACATTACATTAGTTATGCTCGTTTTTATCAATAACACTGCACAACAAAGTTTTTGTTTCGAGGTTGAAATTAGCTGATTTTAATGTATTTCCACGTGTTAAAACCGAAAATGACCATAAAAATTATATATTAGCTCGTATTTCAGATATATATATATATATATATATATATATATATATATATATATTGAGTTTTCAACAAATGAAATATTTCATTACCAACAGTTGGTACACAGGTTTGTTTACATAATTTCCCTCTCTTCAGCTGTTCATAAGTAGTAAACATAACCTATGTGAGTTTGTCAGTTGTACGCACGTGGTTGCTATTGAAATTATTGTGTGAAGTTGATTTTTAAATTAATTTTAGTGCTGATCTGAAATGCCTCGAAAGTGTGTGAATTCTGTCGATAGCTTTTGCTATATATGTGGTGAAATAACATTTTTGGCTCAGAAACGTAAAATGACACCTATCGTTAAGACTGCCTATGAACATTATTTTGGTGGGAAAGTTGGGGACCAAGATAAATCATGGGCTCCTCATATTTGTTGCAATTCTTGTTCCGTCATATTGCGAGAGTGGCTGAAAAATAAGAACCGGGCAATGGCTTTTGCAGTATCTATGGTTTGGCGTGAACCTACCAATCATGTTATTTCTGCTTAACTCCTCCCATTAAGCAAGGTTTATCTATGAAGAAAAGAGGAGCGGTTAAATACCCTAATCTCCCATCTGCTCTTCGACCTGTACCACACTCAGACACTTTGCCAGTCCCTTCTCCACCCCAAAACTATGAAATTTTAGAGGAAGGTGATGAAGACTGTTTAGAAGGAGCAACCCATCCTTCAACATCTTATGACCCTGATTTTCAGGTAAGCGATAGAACTAGTGATCCGCACAAAATTAGTCAAGCAGAGTTGAGTGACCTTATAAGAGATCTTGGCTTGTCTAAGGTAAAGGCTGAGCTTTTAGGGTCAATACTACAACAGTGGAATCTTCTAAAACATGATGTGAAAATATCTCAGTACAGACAGCGTCAAAAAGATTTGCTTCCTTTTTTTGAGAAAAAAGAAAACCTCGTAGTTTGTTCTGATGTTAATGGTTTGATGGACTGCTTCAAATTGGTTCACACTCCATCTGAATGGAGACTGTTTATAGACTCTTCAAAACTAAGCTTAAAAGCTGTACTTCTGCATAATGGAAATCAGCTACCTTCTATTCCTATAGGTCATGCAGTACACATGAAGGAAACTTATATAAATATGAAAACACTTCTCCAATCAATCAAATATGAACAACACAAGTGGCAAATCTGTGGTGATCTGAAAGTCATTGCTATACTCCTAGGAATGCAATTAGGGTTCACCAAGTACTGTTGTTTTTTATGTCTGTGGGACAGTCGGGATAGAAAATCTCACTATAAAAAAGTGAACTGGCCTACACGAGACCTAAACCTTAATGAGAAAAATGTAGTTTACGAGCCTCTTGTAGATCCTAAGGATGTTCTCTTACCCCCATTACATATTAAGTTGGGACTAATGAAAAACTTTGTGAAGGCCATGGACCAGGAAGGACAAGCTTTTAAGTACTTGAGAGCAAAGTTTCCCAGGTTAAGTGATGCTAAAGTCAAGGAAGGCATCTTTATTGGGCCTCAAATCCGTGAAATCGTAAATGATCCTGCTTTTGACATGATTGTAACAGGAAATGAAAAAAGAGCCTGGGAAGCCTATAAGGGAGTTGTACATGGGTTTTTAGGTAACAAAAGAGATGATAACTTCACAGCATTGGTTAAAGAGCTTCTTCAAGCTTACCACCAACTTGGATGCAACATGTCCTTAAAAATTCATTTTCTTCACTCTCATCTTAATTTCTTCCCACAAAACTGTGGAGCTGTGAGTGACGAACATGGAGAAAGATTCCATCAAGACATTGCCTTAATGGAACAGAGATATCAGGGCCGTTGGAATGAAGCAATGCTTGCAGACTACTGCTGGTCTGTGTGTAGGGATGCTCCAGAAGTGTTTTATAAAAGACAAGCTAAACGACAGCGATCTTACAATGAATCGGATTAACTTAATTGAAATTTGGTGGTACAAACTTCTTTTATTTGTCAAAACACTAAGAATAATGTTTTTTTAATCAATTTTGTACTTGAAATATTGTAAAAGAAACATAACAATATTGTTTTATGTACTTTCACTTTTCACGTATAGTATAACTACTCTTTAAGATTAAGTACTGTGTATCTCAAAAACCAAAGCTAATAAAATTTTTTCATTGTTATTTTCGTTTTTATCACCCCAAAATTAGTAGAAATTGACTAATTTAGTGTAGGAAACATTCAAAAAATATTTTTTTGTTGTGCAGTGTAATTAAATCATTAGAAATATCTTGAAAATTCGTATGTCTTAAAACATATTACGTTTTACATATATTTATACAGACGGAACGTAAAAAGTCTGTTTACATGCACAATAGAATCTAGGGAATCAAAAGAACCTAAATTACTACCAATTTAGTACCTTATTTAAAATACGTGTTTTATAAAAAGAAGTTAAAATAATTAGCTAAACTCAATGACACACTGAGCAAACTACAAACTACAGATATCCCTGGACAAACATCTCAAAGTAATTACAACTGAACCCATTGTTACAGTTCACAGAACACAGTTATTTAATAAAGTTCTCTCGTTGAACATTATTACTTTATGAGAATATCTCTACTGAGGGCAATTAAGAGTCAATGAAACTGTGAAGTTTGGCATTACTATCTGCAAGAATCGCTACGGATAGACACTAAATACATAGAAGTGTAAAAAAGAGACGGCCTTTTTATAAAGTAGGTAGATATTTATTATATACGTTAAAATAATATTTTCAAATTTTAATACTCCGATTATTATAGCGTATAATAATCAGTCGTAAACAGATTGAATACAGTGGAATTCAGTAATTTATTTAAATAAAAATAGTTACCTTGCTATAAAATATTACGTGCCTACAGAAACCGAAAATCACTTTCATCATAATGGAGAATAAATATTTAATTTTAAAGAAGACCAATAATTTTAACCTTTAAAGTATTCAAGCAATTCTGAGTATTTGTTTATTTTTCTGACGATATAGAGTTATGTTCATAATTACATTTGAGATTATTGGGGCTGTAATTAAAAGAGTAATCTTAAAATCTTGTTAAAATAGTTATCGTTAACAAAATAGATTCTAAAATCAAAGACGTCTGTCGGAATAAATATATATATATATTTAATAAATTAAAAATATTTAAAAAACAAGCATACTTTTATTGCATATATTATTCAAAGCTTTTCGCCGATAAAATAATACTTATTCATAAAATAAGCTTTGAATAATATATGCAATAAAAGTATTTTTGTTTTTGAATTATTTTTAATTTATTAAATATATTACAAGAAAACATTTGTATGTATATACATATATACACGCATATCTATACATATAGAAATACTTGTATATATTTATATTTATATATAGTGTCAAATACTTTTTTTTATTGCTTACTCAATGGTTTATTGAATCACGTATATTAATACAGCACAAATATTTTTTCTATTTGACAAGGATTCAGGTTTTCTAATTGATATAACAAATGTTACATATTATTTAGGCGTACACTCATATTATTATATTATATGTACAATTCAGTATTGATAATACTCATAAATAATAGGCTGAAATTTACTCAAGGCAAAATAATAGGGGACATGTTTCTATTCTATTTTCGAAAAATACATTTTCCTATGAAAAAAATTTCAACACTACGAATAGACAAAAACGATAATAAAAATTTAATGGTATTTCTTAAGACATCCAAAATATTCTCTACTATACGCTAATAGTATTAAATCCGTTAATGTTGTAATTGCGGAGTAATTACGCATTCAATGAGTAAAAAACGTGATTAATTTCTTTCAGCAGCCAAGTTGCTCTTTTTTCCTAACGACTTTCATTAATGACAGGCCTCATAAATTATCTCTTAAAGAGATATAACAGAAACTCTGTTTCTAACACAATGGTGCAGATTAATGGCGCCTTCAAGTATCTGCAGAGATAAGCATTAATTTCATTCTCATTATATGTCAGCGCTACATACTTCCCTACTTTTCAATCTTTTATCAATAGATTAAATGCTTTCATTAAACTTAAAGTAAATTCAAACTCTTAAAATGATAATATTCAAAGAAGTTTCTTACATAACATTAACTGATGTAATATTTGACATCGTGCAGGAAGCGCGAAATATTGTTAAATTCTTTTATGGCTATAATTGTAATCGCAAAACTATATATATGTATAGTCGGGCGTTGATATCTGATGGTCAATTATCCGATCATGGAAGTAAAGTAGAAATAATAAGTTATTTGTGTAGCAGACTACGTGATTGAAAGTACAGATAATGTGTGGTGAGGGAACATTTCCTAATGTATGTGTGAAAAATATTTCTCGTTATTCTTCTGCAAATAGCAGTTATGGTAGTTCAAATTTAAATAAATACTGAAGTACGTACACTTTATATGCATATTTTAAAGTTATGCATTAAATGTATTTAAAAAATTACTTACAGTACTTAAGGCCGACCAATTATTATACGTAGATCTATGCAATTATATAGAATAATTGTTTGTGGGTTCATGATTTTTTATTCAATTGCCATTAAATTTATTTTAAACTTTTATGAGTTATAGCCCACAGTAATTAAATACTCTGTATCTAATTAATAATTGGTTGCTGTATTGAAGTAATTTGATTTAAAGTACTGTACATACAGTTTAATAGTACATTCTAAATGTTTTTTAATACGCAAACTGAAACCTTAGATTTATGTAATATATATATTTGATTATCTGGCCACCGTCTGAGCACAATTAGTTTGGACTACCAATTCCATACAGTGTAAATGTATGGCCGTTCTTATTTCGTTTAATTTACTCCTAATTTGAGAAAACTTGATTTTCCCATTCTTTTCATTTACCTGACAATACTATAAAAGATACGCCATAGCCATATGCACTTCATCCAAGAACGATTCCTCCACTTACACCCCCTGCCTCGTTTCTGCGTCCTTTATGCGTTCACATCCCAATCTTCCTAATGATCTTGTTAAAACATCCAACCCCCTTGGGGTATCCTAAAACGTTGTTAGTTTCAAGATTTAAGTCCAGGTTTGTGAGTCTCCTTACCAACCCTAATCATTCGACATTTATTTCTTTTTACAGATTGCGCAACAAAAGTTTTGAATAGAATTGGAGACACGGAATATCTTTGATCTAGAACCTTCTAATGAATAGCTTTAGATTCATTACCTCTAATTTTATCTGTAATGTCCATAACTTGTATAAATACTGTTAAGCCTTGACTTATGTTGGTGATATACAGTGATCTCCAACACTTAGAACCTGATGTCTTTCATCTTGTTTAGAGTATTCATGTACTTATACGGGTTCATTTGGTTTTATTATTATTTAATATAAGCAAAATATTATCTGTGTATGATCCACCTTTGCTAGACTCGTTTATGCTTCTTGCTTCCAATTTGTGTACATCTTACTCCTAAATGTTTATGATTTATTAAGGTTTGTTATTACCTGTCATGTAATTGGGTTCAGGCAACTAAGGACTTAAAAACCTTTATCATTCGAAAAGCATATTTAACCCTATTTTTAGGGAGAGGGCAATTGTTTGCACATTAATATGTTATTATAGGATTTTAGGTTCATTAAAATCAAATGAAACACATTTGAATAATTAGACGTTTATATGTACTAATGTTTCTGTACTATATGTACAGAATCTATCTGTATATACTATCTGTATATATACTATATGTTACAAATATTTCCCATATATAAGGTCTATTTTTTTTTTTATTTATCAAAACGTCATCATACAATCTTATATCTTTTCCTTTCTACCGTTTACTCCGAGGTTTGTTAGAGAATTTCCTTTCAAAACTTATACACACACTTTCGTTAACAAACATCCATTGTATTCCATCTGCGGACACAGGCTTTCATTTACGTCCGTAATTGAAACGTACTTGTACAAAAGGTTTTACATTGCATAAGGTATTGTTGCAGTGAATATTTCATCTGTTCCTTTAAATTTGCTTAATAAAAACGTTACGTTCTGCCAATCATTATAGATAGTAGTAATATTTTAAGTGAATAATTTTACCAAAGGAGAATAAATCGACAATTTTAGTATTACTAAATAAATGAAATATCTAATTATATTAGGAAATTATTAACTTAAACTAAAATATTACTATTCTTGAGGCAAACTGTCGTTTACGATGAGATATGGACAATGTTATATGAAGTTTCTTGTAGAAATGTTTCGATTTAAGAACAAAATAAACAAAAATAAAATACACCGGAATAAATATTAAGAAGCCGCTCCAGATGTAGATTCCGTTTAGGGTTGTTATTGATAGTATTATAATATTGACCCTCGCTATACTAAATACCGAGAAAAAGACGAATACGTTTTGTAACTGATTACGTTGTAATCGCAACACAACTAGTTACAACATACGTTCACACTGAACTCTTGTCTTATAGGAATGGATTGTGTATAGAAACATAGAAATACCGATCCAATCATCATTTAAATCAGAAGTAATTGGGAACCTTCTAATGGAGATGTTTGTGTTAAACAGTTGTTTATGTTCTGTAAAGTGTTTGTATTTTAATTGTTTCTAAACGCACTGTTGGTTATAATCTTTCACGTTGTAGTTAAAGTTTTAAACTTTTTTTACGGTTAAATTATTAGAGGCTCTAAAATACTACAAAAATTTGCAATAAAAAATCGCAATAATCTCAAAAAAAAGTTAATGTTGCATTTTTTTTACAAATGTTGGTTAACAACCTCTAAACCTCACCTCAACTACTAAGGGTGGCCTGGCAGTAAGACAAATTACAGCTTATTCAATGTTTATTTACATTTATACATTAAATGTGTACTTTCTGCCCATTGCGTAACCAACTGATCACTCGTCAAATAAAGTAAATGGTTTACCCTTTGAAGAATCTGTTTGAATAGGATGTTAGAAAGACTGTGTGGTACAGTTATTCACTATAAATTGTAAAACTCTAAAATGGTGTCTCCAACAATGTGATATCCAAAGACCTGAGAATAAACCCGTTGCTAATTATTTATTGCAGTAATATCTAATTATTGTTTCAATACATTATAATTTCTGTGATATTTATGAAACCAATAATGAATTTGTAGTGACTTATATTACGTACAGTTTTAACCGAAATATTTATGTATTATACGAATAAACAATAAACAAGAAATTACATTGAATTGTTCAAGAAAAGAAATATTTTCTTTTTAATTAAATATAAATCAACCGAGGAGGAAGTTATTGAACACAAATGTTCAAAAATATTCCGTAAATAATAAACGTAATGAAGTCATTAAAAATAAACTTAATATTAGCCAGTAGTAATATTTAAACTAGTACGAAATTGTGATGTCTTTTTCTTGTAATATTTACCTTCACAATGGCCTGCTTTAAATTTTCCAATCTCCTTCCTTTTTTCTGACTTACCTAGTCGTAATAAACTTTCTAAGGGTTATAAACCTTTTTATAACACATTATTAAATATTAAAAAAATGAAGTCTGATGAACGTTTTAGTGATTATTTTGGTTTCATGAACATAACCTTCTTTAAACAATGCTAATAACAGACAGATCATAAAATAAAAAGCAATAAATTCTAAAATAAGGCAAGCCAGTAGGATTATAAAAGTTTTCACTGCAGTTGAGCTTTTTACCATATTCTTTAAAGAAAAT
This sequence comes from Prosapia bicincta, assembly GCA_036971475.1. Lineage (NCBI taxonomy): Eukaryota > Metazoa > Arthropoda > Insecta > Hemiptera > Cercopidae > Prosapia > Prosapia bicincta. The sequence goes on from JBAIZL010000004.1 coordinate 236,256,213, forward strand.
CAAACTTTTTTCTACTGAGACATTGAATATAAATGCGTTCAATGGATATATTTTAGTAAATGTTTCTACTTTTTCTAACTTTACAATAGTTTTGTCTGCAGAAGAGTTTCTGAATGACTCCATTTTCGAAACTTAAATCATACAGTTCGCCATAATCTTGAAATCCTCTTTATATGCTGTTAGCAACGTCTCCCGCACTTGAAGCTACCTCGCTTCTTACGAAAGTTAGGAATGGCAGAAAAATGTACTCAAATAAATACAAATATTCCTAACTGGAATCAAGATGTATATATGAAGTGTTCAATGGATTTTAAAAATTCAAAACTTTTCGAAGCTTTAATTTAGCAACTAAACATAATGCATATATCACGACATCGTGTTGTTTTTATAATGAAGTGCAATTTACAAGGGGATGAAAAATAACTATTATGAAGCTGTAGACAATTTGTAGACGGGTAGAGAGGTAGCCAAATAAGAAGAGAGAAGAAGAGAGTTTAGGCTTAGTATTACTTATTTTAAAGATACAATAAAACTGATTCCCTACAAGCTATCGATCTTATAATAATTTATTACTAAACTTGTTTTTTAGTAATACAATTTAACTCATAAAAATAATTTTTCTAAAAATATTTTCAGTTACTTTCTAAAAAATAAGTTATAACAATTTTGAGACGTCTGTTAAAGTGTCAATTCGGAATGAAAGCTCACATGTGATTGATCATATGTTCAAAGTGACAATGGAGAGCAATATTCCGTTTCGGAATCCAATATATCACACAATGCCCTTGGTTAGTTGATTTTGACCTTTGTTTATTTTGTTCATGGTTACTCACATGACTTGATTATCTTGTTATGGAATTTTTTTACGTGACTATAAATTTCCAGCTTAAATTTGCTTCATTATATCTCATATTTAGAGTAAAGTCGCTTGCGGTGTCTGACCATGTTTGGATGGGTAATCAAGTTTGCAATATGTTTATTAGTTTTTGGACGAATTGCCACAGAAGTCATATGATTTAACACTCCATAGTACCTTCTAATTGAGAATATGCCAAATTAAATATTAGTTCATGCTTTGCAATTTTAACGAGCTATTGCCATTTCTTACAATAAATTGGTTACAATAGTTATTATTACAAATAATAAATATCTGATGGGTCGTTTATCAGGGTTTTGAATGTTAATGTTACCAGACAGCCTTTATATGGTCAACATAACTTTTGATTGCTTATTTTTTTAGAATTTCCATCGATCTGAACTTTCTATACACGGTCACCCACCTATTAACCAATTTCAAAATTAACAAAAAAACTATTAAATTAATAAGAGGTCGCAATGAATGTGTTTGTGACTTGGGAAAACTCTAAAGTTCAAATAATAAAATCTCTAAGATTGATCTAAATAAGTCTCAAACTAATAACATTTTTAATTTCCGGTCTTACCGAGGGCTTAAAAGTGAATGGTAATTGTAAATACTTTGAAACATCAGAATCGTACATTGTAAAGCCAATGATTCTAAAGCCATTGGTTACAATATCAACAAAAAATGGTCTTAAAACATATTGCTGGGTATCAAAAGTTTGATATAGTGCTGTATTTAAAATATATAAACAGTGACATGTAAAAACCCTAAGCCTAGTGTAATATTTATACTGTATCTATGGAATAATCCAATTATGGTAATAAGTTGAAGGAAAACATAAAATCCTATAAAGTTAACACATGATTTCAGAGAAGAAAAAACAAGCAAAGGCAGTGACGTTAATGGGTTTGTTAATAGTGTTAGGATGGGAACTATTAGGGTATTAATGTAGTGTTTTACCATTAGGTTTATTTATTCGATTTAATTTTCGAGTGAATGGTAAATGCTAATACATGGAAAGAATGCATACAAAAAAGACTGCACAACATACAGACATCTTATGATCTTAGAATTCTTGTACACAAAAAGTAAACCACAGACTAACAATAAGTCAGTTTCAAAGAGTAACTTGTTTAGCTTGTATCACAATGTATGCGTGCAAAATGTATCGGCTGAGAAAAATAAGACATTAATTTTACTCAAGGTAAACTAAACTATACACACCTAATAAATGGGCCTAAGCCTTTAGTAATAATATATGGCTAATTAGGGTTTTATTCCAAGGTATTTTAACTAACATTTGTGAACGTTAAAACTTCCATATTTTATTGTATGCATGAAGAGGCGTTTTGTGAAGATATGCCACATTTGTTGCGTGTTTCTGTGTGAATCTATTCTAAACTTGGCTAATACTTCTACTTTATAAGTTAATATTACGCTCCGAGTAAATATTTTCTTTAATACTATCGCCAATGTCAAATGTTCTACCGATATATTTATATATTTTTTTTTAGTTATTAGAATAATAAATATAACAACTCAAAAAGTTTTCTAAATTGTATCAATGTGAAAAACAATTTCAAGCATTACAACTTTTGTTTTCAATCAGTCATTTATTTCGGTTAATTTTAGGTGTTGTTTCTATAAGAAATAACCAAATTACGATTTTGAATTTCACGAATTTTATTTCAATTTTTTTTAAATTTCCAATTTGGTAAAAAGTTTTATATATGTATAAAATAAACCTCTAAGTCATCCCAAAAAGTATAAAAGTAACATTGTATTCTGAACAATGGCTTAGATAAATGATATATCGTCAATTAGTTCCCGAAAACTTATAACTGATGTCTTCGAGTGGCAGGAAGTAAGCAAACTATGTCTTCATAAGTACTTTTTAAATTATAAGGTTGTTAATGCATAATAAGTTAAACTAGATCTAGATTAGTCTGTAAAGCTTTATCTCTACTACATCTTTTATTGAAGCTTGTATCCTTAAACAGTTTGATTTTGGTCTTTGAAATCTCTTACCTAATTTCTATAAGTAACACATATACACCAGGCTATGACTCCTCAGCCTTTCACATATGTGTTTATTCTATCGAGTATTATTAAAATTTGTTTTGTTATCTTTTCAATTTTTAAATATAACATTGACTTACTTGTATCCTACCTAAAGTGCAAGTATTTTGCGCAACAAACATCTTATTTATACCTGGTTTCTAATCTCATTAATACATTTCTTGGGCGCTGTGGACTAATTTCAAGGAAATAAATGAAACCAAATAACCACAACATAAATGTCTTTCATTTCACTAAAAATTACTTCATGTACAGTTCCATTAAATGGTAATCATCTTCAGAAGTAAATTTGGAATACTGGGTAATAGTGAACAGACGTTAAGAGACACTAAAATTTTATATGTGTCCAATTTTCTACTTACTTTTATTCACGATCTCTATTCTGTTTTTCTCTATATACGTTTCCCTTGTAACGTATACAAATTCAGATAAATGTTCTTCCAACCATTTAGATGGATAAGTAGCACAATGGAACAGTTTTGGGATGTTACCAATTATCTCCCTTCATTTCTTCACAGAGTTAACTGTACAGTAAATAAATATTGGGTTTCGTCACTAGGCGAATCCCTCACACTAAAGGCCTCATCATTTTACCAGGCTTATGTATTTTTGAATGGGA
>JBAIZL010000004.1:236264772-236272272 GCA_036971475.1 Prosapia bicincta
ACGTCAATGGGAATACACGGGTAACCCTCTATGGGAGTAGCAAATAATAAATTGGGGTATAATTGTGAGAAAGCAAAAAAAAACTAGAAAATGATCAAACGTAGTGTTTTGGAGGGTGGTGAGTCCAATACCGCCTACAATATTAAACGGGGATGCTCGGTTGTTGCTCTACGAGAGTAGGAAATTGGTAAATTGGGGTAAAATTTTCAGAAGGCAAAAAAATATATATATAATGATCACCCGGGAGTTTTTGGAGTGTGCTGTGTCTTTTACCGTTATCGAACGTCAATGGGGATACACGGGTGACCCTCTATGGGAGTAGCAAATGATGAATGGGGGTATAATTTTGAGAAAGCAAAAAAAAAAATAGAAAATTATCAAACGTAGTGCTTTGGAGTTTGCTGAGTCCAATACCGCCTACAATATTAAACGGAAATGCTCGGTTGTTGCTCTACGAGAGTAGTAAAAAGTGGTAAATTGGGGTAAAATTTTCAGAAGGCAAAAAAACATTTTAAATGATCACTCGGGAGGTTTTGGAGTGTGCTGTGTCTTGTACCGTTATCGAACATCAATGGAGATGCACTGGTGATCCTCTATGGGAGTAGCAAATGATTAATTGGGGTATAATTGTGAGAAAGCAAAAGAAAAAAAGTAGAAAATTATCAAACGTAGTGCTTTGGAGTTTGCTGAGTCCAATACCGCCTACAATATTAAACGGGGATGCTCGGTTGTTGCTCTACGAAAGTAGGAAATTGGTAAATTGGGGTAAAATTTTCAGAAGGCAAAAAAATACATAAAATGATCACTCGGGAGGTTTTGGAGTGTGCTGTGTCTTGTACTGTTATCGAACGTCAATGGGGATATACGGGTGATCCTCTATGGGAGTAGCAAATGATGAATTGGAGTATAAATATGAGAAGGCAAAACAAAGCTAGAATACGATCAATCGTAGTGCTTTGGAGTTTGCTGAGTCCAATACCGCCTACAATATTAAACGGGAATGCTCGGTTGTTGCTCTACGAGAGTAGTAAAAATTGGTAAATTGGGGTAAAATTTTCAGAAGGCAAAAACAAAATTTAAAATGATCACTCGGGAGGTTTTGGAGTGTGCTGTGTCTTGTACCGTTATCGAACGTCAATGGAGTTGCACTGGTGATCCTCTACGGGAGTAGCAAATGATGAAATGGAGTATAATTGTGAAAAGCAAAACAAAGCTAGAAAATGATCAATCATAGTGTTTTGGAAGGTGCTTAGTCCAATACCGTCTTCAATATTAAACGGGGATACAAAGGTGTGCCTCTACGGGACTAGAAAAAGTATGATTTGGGGTAACATTGGCAGAAGGCAAAATAACAAGAAAAAATGATCTCTCGGGTGTTTTTAATGTTGTTGTCTTTTACAGTTATCGAACGTCAATGGGGATGCACTGGTCATGCTCTATGCTAGTAGCAACTGGTGAATTAGGGTAAACATTTCAGAAGGTAAAATAAAGGTAGAATATTATGACTTGTAAAGTGAAAGATTCCATCAAATAAGATTTTACTTTGGTATTTTTATCTTTTGGGTGGAATGAACTAGCTGAAGTAAACAGATACTATCATGAAGTAACTATCATGGTTCCTGTCACAAGATTAAAACTGATAATACTGAATGATGTGGTCATCCTTTCAGAGATCGAAAATAAACATTATACAAACACGTTCATGACGGGTTCGATCCCAGGCGCTAATTGGTCACATGTTACAATGTGAAATTTATACCGCCATTTATCCATCTACTTTTAACATACAACCACACGGGACGTCTCTTTACAATCAGTTTCGTTTCGGCTACAATAGTACATAGTTGTCTTAGAAATTGTCACATTTATTGTTACAATTCTATTATTTGTTGTTATTTTTAATATGAATTAACGAAATGAAACATAACAAATTTATTGTTTTTAATAAAAACAAATGTCCACTAATAAATTTATACTCTCAATTTAAGTCATTTCTTTATTTAGGTTAGTACACACGGCACTGTCTTATAAAAGGTATTACTCTCTTTGACGTATGTTTGGAAAAAAAGGGAGACACTTGCTAAATCTATGCCTTACGGGTCGCGTTCCTCGTGTCGGTTTCTTCCAGGTCATTGGAAAAAATTAAAATTAATAAATCCACCGCCGCTAGGTTGCTATTTTAAAATTTCCCCGCCCCATTGAAGGTGTTCAGTGCTCTGTCGAATTTTAGGAATAGTTCTCCAGTTCTGTCAGTAAACATAGTGTCATAGTAACAAAAATACGGGAGTGCATGTAGACGATTGTATTGTGAATCAGCAGGTTAGGTGTAGACCGGTATCCATCGATCCTCTGGATTGATTACATGTTTTCAAAACCCTCAATAGATCTGCAACTAAATGAACGGTTTCATCTTTAACAATATTCAATCTAGATTTCCAGGCGTGTACTGCACGGGATAGAGGCCAAGTACGAATTCAACTTTTTTCTTCTGAATTTCTCATTTAATTACCAGTCTTAGAGTTAGTACACTAACTTCTCCTATATCCTTACTTCACGAAAGTACATTTATTCTCATTTAATTTATTTTTTCTCATTGAGATTTCTGCCACAATGTTTACATTCTATTTCTTTCGTGTTACAATCTTTTAAGAGTTTTTGCAGTTTAAGAACGATTTTGCAGAATTTTTAGACTAATACATCGAATTTTCTTCAACATTTCTTCTTCAGTGTATTAAAATAATGAAAATTTCAATTTTACTGCTTGTAAAAAAATAATAAAGGATAAGTAAAGGGTTGGCATAAAGTTTATTTATAGTTTTTAAGTTTTAAGTTTTTAAAGTTAGGCCTATAGTAGAAAAACAACAAATATTGTATCACCTTTACCTCAGGTAGGTAACCAGAAAAATCTACCTTTATTGTAGTGTAAATAAAAGAAGGCTTTTATTTGGTCGAATCCCATCTAATGTTAATTTCTTGTTCACGTAGGCCCATTGAACACGTCTATATTTTATAGGTTCAAACGATCACAAATTACCATTTTCGGATAAAAAAAATTAAACATTGAAATAATAGTATTTCTGTACTTACGACAGCCAAATGTAACAAAAAAACTGTTTTGTGAGCATATGCTTTAAAAGGGCGCATATAGTATTCTAACAATGAGTAAAATTTTCACGAAGATATGACATTTTAGTGCCAATACCAATCAGTATAAACATTTCACCGAGATAAGGGCAAAACATTTTAAGTATTTATTCAAGGATTCATGTATCATAGGTGGTTTTGTGCCAATAAAACTAGAGAGCAGTTCAGGCGGTTTAGACAATGGTAAATATACTTCTTTACTTCTAGATCTCTAAAGAATATAATATTATGTAAGGATATAGTTCTTCCCAATGTATATTGCATTGTAGCTGGGCATTAGGGTGAAAAACGATGTCGATAAGCAATGTAATACATCTATTTTATTTATCCACAATATTTGATTTGACATAAGTTATTATAGGTACAATTGTGTTTGAGTAAAGACCTATTTTTTCTAAAAGTTCTTCTTTAACTACATTCATTAAATTTTCCGGGTAATCGTTGTTGCCAGGTTAAAAAATTTATTTAATTCCTCCCTTAGATATGTTCCTGAAGGTTGCCATTTCACCTTGATTGTGATGTTACTTTCATCAAGACACGTTGAATGCACCTGAAAATATATCTGATAAGATTTAAGTATATTTTAATCTTCTTCTTTAATTCTATCTTTAACCGCATCCCTCCTGGTATCTACAATTTGATTTATTATTATTATTATTATGGTAAAAAAATTTACAAATATTTTGGCGAATATAGCTGAGGAACCAGTCTTCAAAAACTAGCTGTAAAATAGCGTTATGCAGAGTGACAGAATGAAATTAGTCACTATGATGGTATTTCTTGTTAAAAAAACAAGACGTAAAAGATAATGACTGTTTTGTAGATTTTTTTTCACTTTAAAAAATCTCTCCGTTCTTCGGTCGACATTTTTATAGTTAGTATCAGAATGATTTTAGTTCGTTCGGCTGTGTCTGATCTCAAGACAAAGTCTGCTAATACTCAATCACTTCTCAAAACTGTCTCTTTTGTTTATATATTTTACGAATCCTACCATTAGCAATGCCAGTTAATAAATAACTCCTACTTACAAACTTAATATTTCAATTTGAATATTCTCTATTTTTCGTTGATAAAAAATTACTTCAGTTAAGCAACCCTAACCAAGAGCATATAAAACGTTTTGTAGTCAATCTTTAGACGTTGATAATCATAAATATTTACTACCGATGATCACGGTAATTTTTTACAATACTTTAGATTTACTGATAATCTCGTTTTATTTTTATGGTAGGCGAACAAAAAGACTATCTACGATCAAAACATTGGGCGTCCTGATAAAGATTACAACGGGTATCGGCTTTTTTTTAGCTATAATTGCCGACACTTAGTATGGTATTTATATCGTATGGTATCCCCGCAAGCAAGAATCAGTACAGTAGTCTTAAAGAGCCAAGCAACATTAATTTATGTATGTACTGTAATCAATAAAGTTCTACATACGTATTTTGTGCATTCTTAATTATAGTATTAGGGTTCATTAGAACTCCTGTTTTTTTCTAGTGTACAGGAAGCTATTTCCGTGTAATCCAAGTTTTCGGTAATCCGACGGTGTCTCGGTCCCATCTACCTCGAATTATCCATGCACTACTGTATTTGTTTCCGTACCAATGATCACCGTACTTGAAACAGTTTTTCATGCAACTCTAAAGTGAGTGAAAATCCCATAGACATTAAAGTTACTCTTGGGACTAGAATATCGAGGATAAACATAATAGATTTATTACATTGCTTACCGAAAACGTTTTGATTCCTAGCTGCACTGCAATATACATTGGGAAGAACTATATCCTGACATATAGTCTTCAGAGATGTAGAAATAAAGAATTTTAAATATTTACCATTGCTTAAACCGCCTGAACTGCTCTCTAGTTTAATTAGCATATTAACACCTATGATACTCGTATCCTTAAATAAGTACTTAAAATGTTTTGCCCTTATGGTCATAGAATGCGTGTATATATCCACGTGTTCTATCTTTGCTACAATATTTAAATTTTTCAAACTATTTTTGAGTATTTTGGATGAAAAAAAAATATATAATGTTATTATTGATAAAAATTATGTTGTATGGCCTATAAATAACGCTAGCTCTTTAATATCTTAGTCATTCATTTGGAAGAGTTGAGTTATTGTTGCCAAGTGTTTCATTAGAGTCCTCGATGTAAGTACTTCAGGAATTTGTAAACATGCTATTTTAGCATGCTTTCGTGCACTTAATATGGCCTACGCCATATATTCACTAAACGTTAATACCAATGTATTCAATAAACATATTAATAAAATAAAACATAGACTACCAGCGGCTAAGTCGAGGATAGAAACAAATGTTTCCGTCTTTATACGACCATTTTGACGTTGGGAGAATACCATAAATTTACGTTTACGCCGTATGTAAATGAGAGAAAGGGATGGAAAAGATAGAATGCAGAAAGTCAGTTTTTCGGGCCTTCGTCCACGAGAGTACTTGTGGAGTGCTAGCCTTTATCTTTGTTTGGCTTGGACCTATGTTTGTTTACACCAGACAGCCTGATATCGTAATATAAACTGACAACACTCGCACAGATGTCATTTAGATTCTTGTATACAATACAGAGATTAACGAAAGATGATTCAGTATTTATTAACTATTACTTCAACTACCGTCCTTCAATTTCTGTCACAATACTACTGCCGTTGTAGCTCACAGCCACGAAATGTCTAAGTGCGATTTATTGTGTGGTTTAACAATTTATCTTGCATTTACTTTATAAAAATTGCTTTTGAATATTCTGATTGCCTGTGACTAGTAGGGTAAACATAGTTTTATGAGATCAGTTATATTTTATTAACTAAGTGAAAACTGTAGTAAATAAATCCTACAGATTTTAGCGCAGTTTAGCTAAAAAGACTTATAATCGCAGGATAATTAACATACACTAATTATTTCTTGTTCACTGATTTTAACTTATATATACAAGAACTTATATATTCTTGTTCACACTTAACTTTATATACAAGATAACATTTGACACATTATAAGCTTTATTTATGGAAACTGGCTTTAGAAATAATAACTCAATTTTGACAGCAGTATTTACACAGCGGCTCAGAACATTCTAGACATATTGGCTGTACAAAGACATCTTACAAAGTGTAACTAGTCTTTCTATTTTTTGTTGCTGGACAAATTCTACATTGTTTATAACAATTTATCTATACAAATAGAAACAATTTGTAAATTTCTGGAGGTTGCAGTTTTTTGAAATCATCTTCATCGTCTGATGCACTTCGTTGAGATTCGGTATCATGATCGTTTGTTCAATTACTTCTTCACTCTGTTGCACAATTCCCCTATTCTCTTTGATGCCTTCTAAAACTTGGTCATTAGATGCAGCACCTGAATCACTGTCTTCTTCGAGTAACCCGTCGCTGATGGTCAGGCATGATGACGGTAGTTAAAGGTTTATCTCGGAATTTGTAGATATTGGCATAATAGGTTTTCCGGATATATAAGCCGATAAAGATAAGTCGTAGAAATGATGTGGGTCAACAAATTCTCTTTGTCGTTTATTCTAAGTTGTATAAAGGTTGAAAAAATATAAGGTCTACTTATTTATATATTTTTTTAATTTACGGTTATAGTAGAATTTTTTTCATTAACGGATGGTTGAAAAGTCATTCCGCTGCCCCGCTAACGATACCATCCTTTTTAAAAGAACAAAAGAAAATAACACGAAAAGAGAGAAAATTAATTACCCGAAGAATAATGAAAAAACAAACATAAATGTTTAGATAGTCTAAGTAGAATTGGAAAGAAAATATATAACAATTAGGTAGACAGAATACATTTTTAAAAAAATAAAATAAAAAAAAATAATTTTTATAAAATTATCAATTTAGGACAAACGGTTATCTTTTTAAGTTGAATCTTTCACGCATACAGTCTTTAAAATTCTTAAAGCACATGAACAGGCTGCATAGAAACACTGCTCCAAGTTATAAAGATTAGTTTGACAGACATGACGTAAACAAACGTGCTAGAACTGCTATCGGAGTGCCGCCTGTTTATGTTTTCATATCACAAACATTTCTGTAAATAGTTGTAGCATGACTTCTGTCCAAGGCAAGGTCGCGAACCCGACTCTTTCTGTAGGTTATGTTGCATAGTTGGAAACATGCCAATTTCGGGCGATTTATTGTCAATGGAATATATAACCCAAATCACCCCTTGGTAACCCCGTACATCCACGACGAATTTTGATGACAATGGACTAGGACCTTCGAAAATCTTCGAATGCGCATTTTTGGGCAATATTTTAGATTCTGGCAAGTTTTACCTCAATTCACCCACAGCGACACCCGCAGTCCCTTCCCGGA